>MDKI01213251.1:0-19731 GCA_005239505.1 Nicotiana paniculata
CCACTGCCCCTTACCCCCCACTCCCCACCCACCGAAAAAAAATCTATTTCTTTTATATATTATCAGTTTTATTTTTTTCATCTTTCGGTTTACAGGTTCGAAATTTTACAAGTTTCAAATTTATGAGTTCGGAGGTTTATGTGTTTCGAAGTTTACGGGTTTAGAAATTATAAAGTTTACGTGTTTGAAATTTCGCGGTTTCGAAAGTTTTGCGGTTCAGAAGTTTATGAAATTTGTGGGTTCAGAAGGTTGTTGGTTCGAAAGTTTATGGCCTCATGTTTATTGTATCAAAATTATTTATGAATACTCTTGAGAAAATATTTTCCTTAATTTGCGTACCAAACACGAGAAAATGAATAAGATTACTACTTGTTTATTTTCTTGGAAAACATTTTCCACGAAATTCTTTTGGTTATATCAAACACACCCATAATGATGATTCATTTTATTATGGTATAAATGTGCATTAGTATTTTATTACATTGCCTTTTAGAGGAAGACTCAAAGACCTTACATATTGAAATTTTATATCATTAGTATATTTTTTCTCTTTTTCTCATCCTTCCATTTATCTACACAGGATTTGATTGAAGTTTGAAAGAACAAATATTTTAACATTAAAGTTGAAAAATAATCTACATATAATTTCGTTGAGGAATTCTAATTGTCATTTCAAAGTTATTAAGTTATTGTTTGTGTAATGTCCATAGCCTTGAAATGTAGGACATCTGTTATATTTTTTTTTTTCCTTTTTCCCTTTCGGTCCCTCGAAGTGAAAATAACACATACACTATAGGCCCATTTAGATATTTCTAAGCAAAATATCCCTACCCCAATCAAACCAATATCCTAAGTTAGATTTTTATGATACAAAATCAAGACAGAAAAGACCCACTACTATAGTGTAGCTAGCTCAATTTTTTCACAATATCATTAGTTATTCAATTTTCCACAAATAAAAAATGATGGCCGATGAGGATATTGGAGAAAGCTTCAGTGAGTGGCAGCAAATTCCATCTCCATCTTGTACTACTGGCAAAGATCAGTTAAACAACAAAAATGATGAAGATATGATCACAGAATACTTACCAATTAACAACGATCCTCAACTGTTTCAAGAACCAGTAGTTTCTGCTGCAGAAACTACTTTGTCATTGGCTTCTGGTGATGATAATAATGAGAAAGGTGAAGGACATAGATGGTTGAAGAAGCATTTGAGAGAATTTACTTCTTGGATTGTTTGCAAGGCCAAAAGTTATGCTGGTTGTAAAGTGGGAATTGGAACTTTCACTTCAACTAGAACTAGACTATTAGCAGTACTTTTGGTTTCTATGTTTTATTGGATGATACAAAGGTGGCGGAGGCAAACACAGATTGACACTTCTAACAAACTTGTGCTTCTTATCAAAGAAAAATACCAGGTATTGTCATTGTATAGAAGTTAAATTCCCCGCAAACGTACAGTTCTTGATCTGTGTTCTTACCCTTCCCTAGTTATAAGATTGCCCTGAATTGGTCAAATTATATGTCCTAGAACTAATTCTAGCTACTAAATTCATTCTTGCAGAAAATCGAACAGCTCTCTCTCCAAATTAGCCAGATTAATGACTTCCTACTAGCGCGACGAAAGGTTCCAGTTCTACGAGTTGGCTAATTGATTCACTAGCCATTAATTTGTTTCTTGGCAACTTCTGAGGGTATATATGGAGCTTTTTCGTCCGTCAATGTTGAATTTTAAATCTACAAATCAAAAGTACTCCTATAATGTGTTTACAGAAACAAGGATACGTGTACGTAAAGACAGATATTTATCAGTATTTCATGTGGTATATGTCCTCTATAGAGTGTTTTTTCAGTGTAATGCTTGCTTTCTTTTTAGTTTCTCTTTGCTGGTGTTTTAAAGAAGATATTTCTGATTAAGATAACAGAAAACTTAAGATGCCACTAACTTTAATTGAAAAAGAATGAATGTTTCCTATCGGGATTTATTTTCATTTCTAATACTTAAACCCAGTCATCTAATAAGTGGAGAGATCATATCTATCCCACTACAATTTTTGACGATGAGTTTAGGATTTTGAATAGTCTCTATGCCCAAGTCCATGCAACTTTAGCACTTGATTATTTGCATATCTTAAGGCCCTCTTAATGTTTCAAAATAAGTCTGATGGATAAAAATTATTCATGTAATTTCCTAGGTAGGAAAATAAGATTTTAAAATAAAACATGAATAATTATATTCTATTCACATTCTTTTCAACAAAACTTGCAGGAAGAAGAATACATGAAAAAGATAAGAGAATATAAAGCTAGAAGTCAAATAGAAAAGAAGAAAGCCATTTTGGCCGATATCTCATATTGGTCAAAAAATGTTGAAAGATTTTCATCCGTAGAATAGAGAAGATGTCTAACTTGTCGATATGATATGTGGAAAAATGAAAGAAAGAAGCTACTTTGGCCAAAGTATTCTCACTGATGCCAAAGTAATCTCATTTTGACCAAAGTAGAAAGTAACCAAGTACCATATTTTCGTATAAATAGCAAGCAATTTTTGTAAAGTAAACATCTAATCTTTTGCGAGATACTGACTCACCTTTCTACAAATGTAACGACCTGACTGATCGTTTTGAGCAATTTCAGTCAGTTCGACAGTTTGAGGCAAAATGGTGTAGATTCATATGGTGTATTATGACTTGGATGCATCGTCGATTTTAGATTTTGTATGGTTCATGATTAATTTGGAAAACTGATTCTCACTTTGGAAGCTTTAAGTTGGAAGAGCTGACCAAGTTTGACTTTTGCGCATTTGACCTTGGATCGGAGTTTTAATGGTTTCATTAGGTCCCGGTGATGATTTTGGACTTGGGCATATTATCGAATTTGCATTTGGATATTTTTAGAAGGTTTCAGCACTATTTGACAGAAGTTGACAATTTGAAGGTTTGGAAGGTTCATAAATTTGATCAGGAGTTGACTTTGATAATATCGGGTCCGGATTGTTGTTTTAGGAATTGAAATAGGTTTGTTATGTCATTTGGAATTGAAATAGGATTGCTGATTTGATATGGTTCGGCACGAGTTTTGGAAGTTGAAAGTTCAAAAGTTCATTAAGTTTGATTGTGCGATTCGTGGTTTTAATATTGTTATGTGTGATTTGAGGCTTCAAGTAGGTTCGTGTTTTATTTTGAGACTTGTTAGTATGTTCGGATGCGGTTCGGAGGGGCTCGGGCATGGTTCAGATTGATTTCAGATCATTTTTCTCCATGATTATGTTGGTGGTTTTCTGCTGTTATTTGATGCCTCTGGTGTTCTTCACGATCGCGAAAGTCCAGCCGCGATCGCGGAGTGTGTTTTAGTCTGCTGATGGTTTGTTCTTCGCATAGAACGCGTTCACAAAAGGGTGAGCTAGTTGTTATTCTTGTTTGCGCCTAGGGTCATGCAATTGCGTAGGAGAGGTGGGAGCTGGAGGAATTGTCTCCGCGTTCACGAGGTCATTGCCGCATTCGCGAAGGTCTGGGTCAGTTGTGCATCATGTTCGCGAGGTCTGTGCCGCGAACACGAAGGCTAATTCTCTGACGGTGCAGTTTTTGCTTCACAAACGTGAGGCTTCTTCCGCCTTCGCGAAGGGTACCCATGGAGCAGTGTATAAAGACTCTATTTGGAATGTTTTGGTCATTTTATCACATTTTAAGTTAGGGAGCTCAGATTTGAGAGATTTTGGAGAGGATTTTCACCATATTGATTGGATAAATATTTTCTATTTGGATTTGATTATATTTCATGACTCTATCTTCGATTTTGGCATTTGATTGATATTTTTTTTAGAGAAATTTGGGGGGTTTTTGTCTTAACTTTGCTAAAGTGAATAATTTAGTTTCAAACATCGATTTGGAGTCGGATTTCAGTGGAACTAGTATGGTTGGAATTTTAGTTGAACGGGTTGTTGGATTTGTGAGATTTGTCGGTTCCGAAGTGCGGGCCCAGGGTTGATTTTTTGTTTAACTTTGAGCTTTTGATTAAAGATTTAACCTTTTTTGTTTGGGTTTGGTTCCCTTGGCATTATTTGATGATCATGAGTTATTTTTGGCTAGTTTTGAGCCGTTCGAAGGTCGATTCGTGCAGTTTGGCATTTCTAGAGTATTGTTTGGTTTGCTCGATATTTGATTTGGCTCGCTTGAGGTAAGTATCTTATCTAAGTGTGGTTGAGGAACTAGTTGCCAGAGTTATTTGTGATAGCTACGTGCTATGGGTGCACATATTTGTGGGGATCGAGCCCATGTGCGAGCACCGAGGTATTTATTCATACTCGGGATAGTGGTTAGGCTAGGATATCCCTTGCATTGCGTGTTAACCTTTATGTTTTGATGTTTCTCATATTTGTTGCCATGTTGTGAACTATTTGTTCCATGTTTGAGGTTACCTAGAGGCTAATTCCCTGAATGAACTTGATATTTGCTATTTTCGTGATGAAATTGCCGATTTGAGCTATGATAGCACACTTTGCACATGCTTACACTTTAGCATGACATTTATACCAGTTCAGGAGCATCAAATCTGATATCATTGATCATATACATGTGTTCTTGTATATTTGCTTCTGTGTGATATGATTTGTTTTGGATGCCACGCCGAATGGATTGTGTTGTTATGCTTGTGACCACGTCAGGCGAATAATGTTGTTATGCATGTGAGTACGCCAATCAGATTGTGTTGTTATGCCAGTGAACACACTCGGCGAATTGTGCTATTATGCCTGTGACCACACCGGGCAGTTTGTGATTATTGGTGTGTGAGTTGTCCGTGCAGCACGTGATTTGTCTGTACGGTTGATATTATTAGCATGTGATTTGTACGTGTAGCACATTGAATTGGTCGTGTAGCGTGTGAATACGGATCCATCCCCTAGGGTCACCCTCTCATGTTTCTGTCTTGATGGTGTACACGCGGATTGTGAGAAACCGACGGGTTTCTGGTTGATGTGAGCTCTAGGAGAGCTGGTTACTGGTTCTGGTTCGGTTAGTGAGATTCTAATGTGAGCTTGAGAGCCGTGATGTGATTTTTATTTTCCGATCGGGTTGCACGCCGCAACGAATTGATATGGTTATTGCATTTCATCTTTACTTCCAATCTCCTTAACTGCTTACATGTTTTCTTTGTATATCTTCCTTATATGCTAAATTGTTGACTGAGCAGAATACATTAAGTAAATTGATATCACCAAGGTGTATTTATCCTTAATATCATGATTTGATCATATTTCTGTGCTATACTTGTTAGAAATTATGAACTTGTACAAGTTATTGGCAAGTATCATTTATAATTCTTGCTTCCATTACCTTGCCGAGGTTAGTTACAATACTTAATGAGTACACGTGGTCTGTTATACTCATACTACACTTCTACACCTTGCATGCAGATCTTGGAGCTGATGCTGTTTAGTACAATGGACGCTGTAGTTAAGGATGTACCTGTTTTCGAACATAGTTACCACTTTTTCCTGGTAGTTCTAGACTTGGATTCCGTTTATTTACATTTCAAGTAGATGTTGTATTATTCCCTATTAGTTTTATAAATCTAAATTTTAGTAGCTCATGACTTGTACTACTAGTCCTTGGAAAATTGTATAAAAATTCAGTTATTTCACCTTTTGGCTCTAATCAGTATCATTAAACGTTGGTTTTTGTTATTTGACTTACCTAGCAGGTTGGGTTAGGTGCCATCACAGCTAGTTGGATTCTGGGTCGTGACAAGTTGGTATTAGAGATCTAGGTTCATAGGTTCTACGAGTCATAGGTAAGTGTCTAGTAGAGTCTTGCAGATCAGTATGATGACATCCATGCCTATCTTCGAGTGGTTACAGAGCATCTAGGATAAAATTCCCATCTCCCTTTCCTTATTGTGCGTCAGTGATTCAGCTTGAAGAGTATCTCTTCAAATACCTTCCACTAATTCGTATGTTATATTGAGCATTCGATATCAACTGTGCATCGGCGGCTTGTGATTCCATATATGAGGTGCAAGATGTGTTTTTTGTGTTTGGTGATAGGCCAGTCTGGGGTAATTGAGGCCAGGTTTGGACCGCAACTTGGGCTCGGTAGTTTCAATTGTGTAAGCATGTGCTTTTGGACTTATAAGTACGGTAGTGTCCCTAGGAGCAAGATTTATGGCTTGGTGAATGGTTGGATGGCTATATAATGAGTATGATGTGACTGCAGGATGTGTTCATATGGTTTGGATGTGGCGATAAGAGTTTTCTTGGGATGTGGAAAAGACTATTGGGTGCTTGAATTTTGTCTTGATGTGTTGTACATTCTTGAGTTATAAGTGTGTTAGGGATCTTTCAGTTGTTCGTTCGTTGAATGAAGTATGTTCTTAGTTCTTGTCGATGAGTTCAGACTCAGGAAGATTTAGATATTGCATAGTGGTTGTGGCTATGAACGGGTATAGACAGATGCCAGTTTGAGGCCAAGTAGGTGGGTTATCTCCCGCGGGATGTTCTGAGGTTGTGATATTCTTATGATGATTATGTGGAGATTTTATTTCTATCAGTGGATTATATGTGTTGCAATTTGAGCTTGGATCGCTTGAGGGAGTTGACTTGACTGTCACGAGGATGAATGTGAGCTTGACAGGTGATTTGAGGAATTTTATGATTTGTGTTACATGAGCCTATGAAGGATTTAGTTGAATTATAGTGCGTGATTATGACATTAATGGAGTAAGGGAATTGTTTGGGTTATCAGATGTTTTGTTCTTTGGCTTTGAGCCAAGTGGGGAAGTCTTCTATCAACAAATTGATTGCATTGTTATGTGTTATATTAGTTTTGGCCTGAGGCATACTTGTGGATCGGCAATGACTTGAAGAGGTTGACTTCGAGAATAACTCGAGTAAGAAAAATTCTAGATGCATATTGTATTACAATTTGCGGATATTTGAAAATATTGGGATGATTTGGGTGTGTTATTCAAGGTGGAGGTAGTGTGCATGGAGTAGGGATGCACTTAGTGGCTTAGACATTTGTGTGCTAATAGAGCACAAGTCGTGCGACCCGCTTTGGTGTTACATTAGTGATTAGAGCAGAGTGGATGACTCTCGAGAAGGTTCTAATGAGTTCAAGATTCATATGGCATTGAAGAATTTTTCGGATTTGTATATGGCTAAGATCTGAGACTTGCATTGGATGGTGCTGAGACTTGCGGTATTTCTGTATCATTATTGATTCTACATTTCAGTATTTGAGAGGTTAAAGAAACAACTTTAGATTCACATGAGGTCTCTTTTGAGTGGGTATCTTGGGTGCAGTATTTTAAGTGCTTAAAAAGGAATACAATGGCTTATGGGCATTTGGACGACATGGTTTCATACTAGTACCTCTCATGGTGAGATTTGGGTAAGGATCATGGTGTTCTGGCAAGGAGAAGTGTTAACCTGGAGGCAATTCAGAAGGAACTCAGAGAAATAGGATAACTTGGTAGTGGGTTGGTAGGTGGTTTTAGTAGTGCCTCATTTGAAGGACAGTCACATTACAACAAAGGTCGTCCTTCTATGCCTGCTCAGGTAGCTCGTCATATTCCTCGTGGTTTTGCAGGTAGCCACAATTCCTAAAGTGCACACCCAACTTTGTCATCATTCAGTGCGCTATCGGCACAAAGTTCTTATCACGCTCTATCTGCTCAGGTTTCCACATGCAGTTCTTCGGGTCATCAGGTTCAAGAGACTTACAGGAGGGCTTGTTATAAGTGATGAGACTTTAGTCATCTTAAGAGGTACTTCCCCACACTATTGAGTAGGGTTCCACAACAAATCTCTCAGCCTATGACTTCAGCACCAACAACTATACCATGTGCACAACCATCTAGGGGTGAGGCTCAGTCACCACGAGGTCTCCCTAGAGGGGGAGGTCGTTTAGGTGGTTGTTAGGCCTATTTCTATGCATTTCTTGCTAGGCCAGAGGCAGTTTCTTCCCACACCGTAATCATAGGTATTGTTTCAGTGTGACACAGAGATGTTTCAGTGTTATTTGACCCTGGTTCCACTTATTCATATGTGTCATTCTATTTTTCTCGTTATTTGGATATGCCTCGTGATTCCTTAGTTATGCATGTTCGTGTATCTACACCGGTAGGGAATTCTTTTATGGTGGATAGTGTATATCGGTCGTGTGCGATTTCCATTAGGGGGTGTGAGACTAGGGTTGATCTATTACTGCTCAATATGGTTAATTTTGACGTGATTCTGGGCATGGATTGGTTGTCATCATGTCAACTTTTTCATGCCCCGAACTTGGGCCTAGACATAACACGACACTCGGTGCCTGATTACATGTGACCGAGCGAACCAACTGGCTGAATGAACCAACATATGATATAATAACATATTGAATGTGAAAGATAAACTAACACATACTGATATACTAAAAGTCTTAATGATATAAATCAAGTGCGGAAACACTAATATAAGTCTGAAACATATATGTAGAAACATTGCTTAACATGAAAAGCTTGTGACTCTATCTAACTGTTACTCTAGTTCTTGAGGTCTCTAATGAAATACTGAAAACACCAATTGTCTGTAAATACTGGAAGACTCCAAAGTAATGATAACGCTCTGAAAGAACTGGGGCTCACCAAATAGATGGTACAAGAATCCTAGCACTCTGACTCGTCAACTTGTAAATCATTACCTGCATCGTGAGATCGAGGCCCGGGAAAAAAAGGGACGTCAATACATTTGAATTGCACTGGTATGTAAAGAAACTGAATGAATTATAAATGATGAAACTGAAATTGAGTTGATAACTGAGAATTGATAACTGATAACTAAGATAATAACTGTTGAAATTGAAATTATAACTGATAAATATAACTGAAATGATAACCGATAACTAATAACTGAACTGATTACAGGAAGTAAGGATATGAATACTCCCTTATCTGATTGATGAACTACCTGTTTAATCTGTATAAATAAACTGCAGCCTTAGGCCCAATATATTTGTGCACAAACTGTGGCCTCAGGACCAAGTATACTTATACTTAACTGCAGCCTCAGGCCTAAAGATGCATAAAGCATAAACTGCAACCTCAGGCCGAAAGATGCATAAACCATTAACTGCGGCCTCAGGCCAAAATACAAGTGTTCAATATTCAGGGAAAAAATTAGGAACTGAGAATCATACTGCATTACATGCTACTGAAATACTGAATCGCACTGAGTTACATAATACTGGAATATTGAATAGGACTAGACTGAGACATGTATTCTTGAACTGATTATGAACACTGAAACTTCAAATGTTTATGACCCGCTGAGTAAGCTATACTGAGACTCGGGGGGCATCAAACCCAAGTCTATATTGAATACACACTAAGCTCACAACATTCTGAATGAAAGTCATGAATGAGTTATGAAGCTAGAGAATATAAGTTCTGCAACTATTCAAGGAACTAGGCTTAACTATATTTTTGAGGCAATTAGTAACATCGTAATGGAAACATAGTGTAGGGAGAATTATTAACGTTCCCAAACATAGAGAGTTAGACTCACATACCTGGACTCCGTCCCTTTAAGCGTATCAAAATGTTTGTCGCCTCTTTTTCAACGATAATCTATGTCAATATACATCAAGATGAATCGATATTATCACTAATTCTCATGTTTTAGTCACTTAGAAATTTTATCAAACACCTTATGGGAATAAAGCCTCATATCCCTTATTAATGGTGCTTTCTTCACCCAATTTTCATTATACTACTTCTAGGTGATTATACAATCCCAAATAGATGTAACTAACACCATTTTTCTAATCACCCAAATGCTTATAACAATCTTAAGTCAACAACCCAAAACCCGAGCATAGTTCATATGATTCACTTTATCAAACCCGTCTACTATTCTCCCAAAAACTCATCAATTCATAGCTATAAATTATTAGGGAGAGAAGCATTACCTTTTTGAAGTTCAATCCTCTCGAATTCAAGTTCTAGTGTTTCTTTTCTAAACAATGGTGTCTCAATCGAATATCTAATGATTTGAAGGATTTACCCATGTTAATAAGGTGTTGGATAATTTAAATTAACATAGAATCATCGTTAAAACTTACCTTGGATGATGGAGGGACCTTGGGGAAGTTCGGTTCTTGAGATCTCCTTTTTCTAAAGCATATGTACGTGTTTGGGGTAGTCGGGAACGAAGTAGGGTTTAAATAAGTGCACGCATCCCAAAAATTGAGGAGGAAATAAAAGTAGCTCGGATAAACATCGTCAGCGTGAGGCATCATCAGGGGCGCCAAAATAATTGTGCAAGGAGCCATCAGAGGCGCCAAAACTACAGTGCCTTGCACTGTCAGAGGCGCTGAATTTAATGCCCTAGACAGTGGCACTGTCTAGGGCGCTGAGGTTAATGCTCTGGACAGTGCCTTGCACTGTCAAGGATGCTGAGGTTAATTCCTTGGACAATGCCTTGCACTGTCTATGGCCGTGAATTTTTGTGGCCTTGCATTGTCTAAGGCTATACGACGGACATACCATAAACTTAGTCGATCTAATCAAATTTTATGCACCTCATTCTCGGTCTTGGTTCTAGTATAAATTTTTCCACCCATACTCATCCTGATAGGACTTCACCTGTCTAAAAGGTCACCTTAATACTCAATTAACCCAACCACAACTAATCTAAATTTACTAAGTGTTACAATTATATTCTTGATTTTCTTGCTAAGACCATGATGTTGGATATGCCGAGGTTGCCTAGGGTTGAGTGGTGAGGTTCTCTAGATTAATCAAGTCTTTAGATACTTTCTACCCAACTCACCCATGATCAAAAGAAGAGATAATTTCATTAATTAGACAGAAGGGAGATCATGTATATAGTACTAAATCATTTCATTACTTACATCATTTTTAAGTCTCAAAATACACACATTCTTATGGTTTGAGTGGAACAAGTGATCAAAAATCAACATAACTTGTTTGACTTATCTATCACCCATGTACAACCAACATTATGTCTATGGAGCCTCTAAAAGATACAAAAGAGTGTTATGATAGTGCGGGAAACAAGGCTCCGACTATAACTCAAAATGTGATAATAATATGAACAAAAGATATAATACATGACCCCAGGATGAAGTGGGGCTCACCAAGTATACTGGGAAGAGGATGTACCACTATCGCTGATCAACACTGTCTGCTATGGGACCACTTGCATCCATTTAAAGATGCAACGCCCCCGTCAAAAGGGACGTTAATACTGTCGAATAGTACTAGTATTTTTAACTAAACACCATCTCAACAGAATGAACGATAATACAAGGAGGAACAATCATGAAATCAATAGAAGCCTCAAACAATACCAAAATATCAAATTAAGAATCACATAAGTTTTCAAGTAAATTTCAATGATATTAGGTTGGGAGATCATTAGTGTCGATATACCATAATTCACAATACCACCGTATTCTTACAGGGAGTCCGATCACGACCCGATCGGCTAGGTCGTCTCATTTAAGACATCAACCATAACCACAATTTCAATTATAATTTCCAGCACAATCACCCCTATGTGTGTGGAATTACGTCCGATCACGGCCCGATCGGCTAGGGCGTCTCACCCGAGACATTACATTTTTCAATCAATCATCTCACTTCATACTTCTTTCACATCTTTTCAATTCATTGGCACCAGTGGCCACAATTATAAATTCATTCTCGGCACATGATCGTATTTCATAATTCCAGTCCCCTTTTCCACATTTAAATATCATTATTATAATCAATAAAAATAAGGCTTTTCATTCAAGACATTAAATACACATATGAGCAATTTGGGAATCTTAGGAACATAAAGGTTTTTCATACAATTTGGCATAACAACCTTTATTCGATCTTGACTTGAAGTCTTAACATTCTTAACACATATTCCGCAATTTGAACACATACTCAATTGATAAGATGACATGATTGTTAGATCAAGAAGCTGAATGGTTTTGAAGATTGACAAATGAACTCAGAGTTGAACCAGGTCCATCACTGGAGACATAGCCATGCAGAGTTAATGGCACGTGAGGTGATCACAAACAGGAGATAAACACAATCAGTGATCTGAAGATATATCTCCTGATTGAAAAGGTTGCAATGATAGGGATATGGACTCCTTATTCTGTAAGGACATAATCAAGATAGAAGAGGATCTAGGGAGTTGATATCAACTAGAACTCTTTCACCAAGGAAGAGTTGCATCCGAATTGGAAGAGTTGCATATGAATTCTAGTATATCTCCTTTTCTACTGATCCTATATATTGTCAAGTGTTCTCATTAAACAGGTGCGCACAAACATAGAAGCAAAACAAGAATTGAGAACAAAATTACCAAAGCAATTTGGTAAGCAGTTCGTGTGAGAATTTCCTGTGCGATTCTGAAGCTACTTGAACCAGCTAGAAGAACCACTTCCATATGTTGTCTTTTAGTCTAGTTTATTTGTAGTAGGTGATTACAAAGTGTATCTTTCAGCTTTATCTAGAAGAAATTATAATAGGTACTGAGTATTCAAGTTAGAGTTAACTTGAAGGTTGTCGCAAATAGCTAGAGGCTAGTTTTCCACAAGGGGATTAGTGTTATTCCTTAGGTTTACAAAAGAGTTTGTTTTGTAAATGTTGTTTGGATCATTGATTTAGTGAAGAGTTTGGGAAAATCCTACTGGGAAGTAGGTCGTGGTTCTTTCACCTTTTGAGCCAGGTGTTTTCCACGTAAAATTGCTGTGTTCCTTTATTTTCTGCAATTATATTCCGCAAACTGTAGGAGTTGGAACACATAGAGAACCTGGTTCTTCTATAACTACTGCACGCGAAAATTGGTCACCACACAAATCACCCCCCTCTTGTATGGTATTGACATAGATAAATAACGACTGGTATCAGAGCGGGTTATCCTTGAAGAGGCTAACACCTTAGGAAAAGATCAAGATGAGTGCACCACCTGGGAACTGGGAAGGACAATCAACTGCTAGGCCACCACTCTTCAATGGCCAGTACTACTCTTGGTGAAAGAACATGATGAATAATCACTTAATTGGAGAAGACTATGAACTATGGGACATAGTCACTGACGGTCCTTTGGCCACCATGAAGAAGACTGCTGAAGGAGTAGATGTGCCAAAGACAAGAGCTGACTGCACTGCTGAAGACTTAAGAAAATGGGAAAAGAATGCCAAGGCCAAGAAGTGGCTTGTGTGTGGACTTGGTCCAGATGAGTACAGTAAAATTCAAAGCTGCACCACTACCAAGGAAATTTGGGACACTTTGCAAGGGGCTCATGAAGGAACTGCACAAGTGAAAAGATCCAGAGGTACATTACTATATTCTCAATATGAGAATTTCTCTATGAAGGAAGGAAAGACCATCCAAGAGATGTACACTAGGTTCATTACTCTGACAAATGAACTAAAATCTCTTGGAAGTACTATCCTTGAAGAATACAAGGTTGAAAAGATTTTTACAAGGGTTCTGCCAATCTCTTGGGAGAGTAAGATCACTGCTATTCAGGATTCCAAGAACATGGAAACCCTCAGATTGGATGAGCTAATTGGAAATCTGACTGCCTATGAACTTAGAAGGCAGACAATGAAGATGGATGCTCCCAAGAAGGAAAGAAGTCTGGAACTGAGAATCACTGAGGGAACAAATCTGGAGGAAGATGAAATGGCTATGATCACCAAGGAATTTAGAAACTATATCATTAGGAGAAAAGGCATCTCAAGAGGTGGAAACTACAACAAGGCAAAGGCACCAGAAAAACCCACCAACGAGGGATGCTACAAATGTGGAAAAACTAATCATCACATCAAGAAATTTCCTCAGTGGGAAGTTGAATGGAAAAGGGAAAGATCTGAACGACGGAAACGGAAGAAGGAACTGGTTCATCCCAAGAAAAACACAACATCAACAAAAGTTATGGTTGCTGCTTGGGGAGAACGTTCAGATGAGGAATCAGATGATGAAGATGGAGATGATCAAGAACTCATGGAAATTGGTGAATCAGATGAGGAATCATAGGTAAGTATATCTCATCTAAAAAACAAGATTAAGTTCCTATCCAAAGAAAAACTCTTTGAATTATTACTTGACTTCATTGATGATTCTGAAGAAATAAATAAAGAAAAAGAACAGTTGTCTAAGGAGTGTGTAATGTTAAAAGCATGTAAGAACCTGGAGCTCAGAGTAAGTGAATCTGTAAATGAAAACACTGCCTTGAAGAACCAGGTTCATCCACTTGAAACTAAGGTCCTAGAGTTAAAATCTGAAAATTTAAAACTGAAACTAGGAACTAGAAAGAAGACAACTGACAACTCTCAACTCATGTTAGAAGAAAATGTAGGCAGACTAAAGGATGAGTTGTATAATAAAGATGAACAGATAAGAGTGCTAAAAGAGGAACTTGGAAAGGTCAAACATGAACTGGATCAAACATGCAAATGGAATAAATCTTCTGATGCCTTGACATGGCTTCAATAAAATCACAGTAGCAACAGAAGAGGACTTGGCTTTGGGAGTCAACTGCCTAAATGGGATCCCAAAAGTAAGTACCTGACACTTCCTGAGAACAAAATCTGCACCCACTGTGGTAAGACTGGTCACTACAAAATTGAATGCAATGCAAAAGAGCAGGCCAGTCAAAGGAATAAAAGTTTTGTTCGAAAGAATAATTGGCTGCCAAATCGGGCCAGAAGAAGCTTAATTCATCCTTTTTTCTCATAGAAAAGTACCCAAACTAGTTTGGGTTCTCAAGACTAACCCATGATTTTCTTTTGTAGGTTCAAGTGAAAGGGAGCAGTCAAATATGGTACTTGGATAGTGGCTGCTCAAAGCACATGACAGGGAACAAGGAACAGTTCCTTTCACTTGAAACCTCAAAGGAGGAAATGTCTCCTTTGGAAATGGGAAGAGAGGTGAAATTATTGGGGTTGGTAAGGTAGGTAAGGATGACACACGTTCCATTGAGAAAGTTTACTTGATAGATGGGTTGAAATATAGCCTAATCAGTGTGTCACAACTGTGTGACAGAGATAACCTGGTGGCATTCACTTCTACAAAATGTTTTTTGATTAATCTTATCACTGACAAGATTATTTTGTAGGGAAAAAAAGTGAATAATATCTATATCATAGACCTGTCCACACTATCAGAAAATGAATTTTGTTTGAGTGTGTTGGACAGTGATCCCCTCCTTTGGCACTAAAGACTTGGACATGCAAGTCTAAATCAACTCAAAAAACTAGTCCCCAAGGACCTAGTGATAGGTCTCCCTAACTTTAAGTTCAAGGAAGACAAAGTTTGTGAGGCTTGTGCAAGGGGGAAGCAGGTATGGTCCTCTTTCAAAAACAAGAAAGTAATAAGTACCACCAAAACGTTGGAACTGGTTCATATGGATCCATGCGGTCCTATGAGAACATTAAGAAGAGGTGGTAAGAGATATGTAATGGTGCTCGTTGATGACTATTCTAGATTTACCCGGACATTATTTCTAACATCTAAAGATGAAGCATTTGACATGTTTACTTCTTTTGTTAGAAAAATACAGAAACAATTAGGAAATCAACTTGCATCAATAAGGTCTGATCATGGCACTGATGTTGAAAATGCAAAGTTTGCTGAATTTATGTATAAAGTGTATAACAAAAGAACTATGTGTGTTGAAGAGAGTGTGCATGTTGTTTTTGATGAAACTAACATTCTCTCTGAGAGACAGGAACAAGTAGATGAAGAAATTGGGCTTGTCAGAAACTCAGACCAAACTGGAGCAACACTGGAAGAAGGAACGGGTGATGGAACAGGTTCATCCATCCCAGGCAACATGCTAGGGGGAACTGAGAAACAAACTAATTTCCAAACCTCATTGGATACTGTCCCTGATCCTGTTCCTCAGCAACAAGATACTGTAGGATCTTCAAGTAATACCCAGTTGGTTGTAAAAACACGCAAATATCAAAGCTCACACCCTATTGAGAACATTATAACTGATCCAACATCTGGAATCAGAACCAAATCCTCTTTGAAAAATCTGTGTGCGTTTGATGCTTTTCTATCCCTGATTAAACCTAAAAATATTGCTGAATCTTTGTAGGATGCAAATTGGGTAAATGTAATGGAAGAAGAACTCAACCAATTTGAAAGGAGTCAAGTTTGGCATCTGGTACCTAGACCCTTTGATAGATCAGTGATTGGCACAAAGTGGGTATTCAGAAAAAAAACTTGATGAAGATGGAACTGTTACAAGAAACAAGGCACGATTGGTGGTTCAAGGATACATTCATGAGGAAGGAATAGACTATGATGCAACCTTTGCTCTTTTGGCAAGGTTGGAAGCAATTAGGCTCCTCATAGCCTTTGCTGCTTACATGGAATTCACCCTTCACCAGATGGATGTCAAGAGTGCCTTCCTGAATGGCTATCTCAAGGAAGAAGTGTTTTTAAAGCAGCCTCCGGGGTTTGAAAACAAGGAGAATCCTGATCATGTGTACAAGCTTGACAAAGCACTGTATGGACTCAAGCAAGCTCTAAGGGCATGGTATGAAAGGCTTTCAAAATTCCTGCTGGAACTTGACTACAAGAGAGCTAAAATTGATAGCACCTAATTCTTGAAGGAAAAAGGTAAAGATCTTTTGGTAGTGCAGATATATATAGATGACATAATCTTTGGGGAAACTTCTGAAAAGCTAAGTAAAGAATTTGCTAAACTAATGGGGAGTGAATTTGAAATGAGCATGATGTGTGAGCTTAACTTCTTTTTAGGCTTACAAATTAAATAAAATTCAAATGGAACTATGATCCATCAACAAAAAATATGTGAAAGAATTTCTTAAAAGATTTAAAATGGAAGACTCAAAGGAAACTGACACTCCTATTGCAATAGCCACAAAACTAGATGTAGATGAACCTGGTTCATCTGTCGATCAAAAGTTGTATAGAGGAATGATTGGTTCATTGTTGTATCTTACTGCCAGTAGACCTGACATTATCTTCAGAGTAGGGCTTTGTGCAAGATTTGAGGCTAATCCAAAGGAATCACACTTAACTGCAGTGAAGAGAATCTTGAGATACCTTAAAGGCACCACATACCTCTGTCTTTGGTATCCTAAAGGTAGTAATTTTGATCTTGTGGGATATGCTGATGCTGACTATGCATGCTTTTTGGTAGATAGAAAGAGCACCTCAGGTATGGTACACTTTTTGGGCTCATGTCTTGTGTCTTGGGACACTAAGAAACATAATTCAGTAGCTCTATCTTTTGCAGAGGCTGAGTACGTGGCTGCAGCCTCATGCTGTGCTCAGTTACTATGGATTAAGCAACAACTGATGGACTTTGGAATAGAGGTTGGATGCATTCCTATCTTATGTGATAACACTAGTGCTATCAGCATGACAAAGAACCCCATCCATCATAAAATAACAAAGCACATAGATGTTAGACACCATTTCCTAAGAGACTACTATGAGAAGGGAATGATCTCTATTGAATTCTGTGCTACTGACAAACAAATTGCTGACATCTTTACTAAGGCACTAAGTGGAGAGAATTTTGAGAGAAACATGTTAGAATTAGGGATGATTAAGATCACCTAATTGAACCAATCCAAAAACAAAAATGAAAAATAAGGAGGAAATTTTTTTTTTTGGCTAGGAATTCTGAAAGGTGTAAATAATCAGAATAACCGTTGCTCATTCTCATGCATTAAAAGGCATACTCTCTTGCCATGTGTTAATATGACTCCTTCGTTACTAATTATTGTCGTGCCCCCTTTTTCCTTGCGGAGATCGGGTTTATGACATTGGGTGGGATAACTCGTCCTTTTGGGAAAAGTGTTTACATATTTTGGAGAGTCACCACCTAACGATTTTAACGGTTCGTTAGGGAACATAAAGGGTTCAATTACAACTACGTTGTTAACCAGAGACTTGGGTAAGGGCTTGAAATTATCCTAAGGGGAAGGTGTTAGGCACCCCTCAGGATCCACAAGTGTGGTTCCCGGCCAAATGGTTTCGTGAATTTGTACAAATAGCAAATAACAAGTAAAGGCTCAAATAAGAGGGGATTTAAGTCTTAAGCATGCAGATGTTTGAAAATAGTAAAGGAGATTAGACTTTGAAAAGGATTACGAGCTAGGCATATAAGAGGTGTCCTAGGTTTGTAATAATATGGATCACATCAATGCAATACCCGGTAATCACTCCTCGAAGAGGGGATACATGTGGTATTAGCGCACCGGTTCATATCCATATTCTACCCTTCCCACCTGTAAAGGTGATTAAAGCGTGTGTTGGTCACCGATTCTATTGCGTGATATTACCCATCCCATCCTATCAGTCCTGGAGGAGGTTAGGACTACTATCCTAAAAGGTAGGTACTAGGCATACCCTTAGGTTTAAAGGGGTAAGATTCTAAGGCGATAAGCAAGGAACATATAGGACTGCAGTCAGTGGGAAACACATAGGAGCATATAGGAGGCTTAGATTTTTCCTCCGCAGATAATGCATATAATTAGCACGACTCAAACACATATAAGGGCAGTAATGTTAATTAAGATCCTAAGACATGGTATCTAAGTGAATTCAGAGGATAAAAAGACAGGCAGAATTGTTTCATAACTCAAGGAAAACATGCTCTTAATCAGTTTGTCTACTGATTTAAAAGAAAGATCTATTAGTGTTAAGAAGCACACACAAGAAAGACATATTTCTAATTTTGAAAAAATCGCCAAAGGCTTGCCTAGGCGAGGGCAGCGTATATTAACAGAATTATTAAAGGAACTGTTGCAAATTATTACTCAAACATATTGTTCTAGGTTGTTTAGAACACAGAAACATTACATTTATTTTTAGAGAAAACTGAGTGGGGTTGTTATACCTTTTATACAACAGTAGTTAGACTAAATGTAGTTGAGTGATTAGGGCCCTATAACATGCTATCTAATGCACAAATAGAGATGCAGAATGATGCGTATGCAGAATTCCTAGGCATGATTTCTAAATGCTCGTATAATCATGGTTTCAGAAGATGCTAAAATGATAATTTATTTTAATGTTGTTTAGCCTAAGACAAGATTTCTAAGTGTACATGGAAGTGTGGAACATGACAGTAGAAAACACCATTTATTATCAGGATTTTTCTAAGTAAAAGTGAACATGCTGACACAGTAGGCATGAGACCTAATAAACATGATTTCTAATGCATGAATTTTAACACATGATCCTAAACATGATCTCTATTGCACAAATAGGAGATAAAATCAAACAACATGGTTTCTAATGCATGAATTTTAACACATGGGCCTAAACATGATCTCTATTGCACAGATAGGAGATAAAATCAAACAACATGGTATCTAATGCATGAATTTTAACACATGGGCCTAAACATGGTCTCTATTGCTCAGATAGGAAATAAAGTCTAATAGCATGATTTCTATCCCTTTGATAACTAATGCATCCGTAGCTACCCCTCCCTTTTCACTATCCATCCCCTGAGTTGTTTACAAATTATTACAGGCCAGGGAATTATGAATTACACAACTAAAGAAAAATAAGAAGTTACTTCTATAGGGAGTCTTCAATTAGGCCCATATCTTCCAAACCTCACTACCTTATGATATTGCATAGCCTTTTCATAATTCAGATGTGTTAGAGTTCCTTAAGGACCTCAAGGGCTCCCGAGCAGTGCTCACACGAATGGGGCTG
>ML317699.1:0-42520 GCA_005239505.1 Nicotiana paniculata
TGTTCTTTTTCCTTCTTTGTAGTGTTATAATGGAAGGAGATCGTGTGTTTGAGTTTAATGTTTGGCGAAACCTCATGAGCTATTGGAAAGGAGATCTACAATATAAGAAAAAGATAAAAAGATTTTTGTCAAACTGGCAGTGGAAGAAATTAAGGGATGGTATTTTCGGGAACTTTTTCAAGCTACAAAGTGTGAAGTTTTCTGGTAAACTTATTCATTGTCTATTACTTTCTGAAATTGTAAGTAATGACGCTAATTCGATGACGTTCAAGGTTTTTGACCATGAACTTAAGTTTACACGTGAAACATTTAATATAATCACTGGTTTGAACTCTTCTTCTACACTGGATATTAAAGGTTTGGATGAAAAAGCGAATAGGCTTTTGAAAGTCTATTTCCCTGGAAAGGATCGTATTGAGTTAGGTGATTTGTATGATTTTATTTCTAGCCACCCAGATGGTACAGCTTCGTCATTTGAAGGCAGCGATGATGATGTTGTGAAGTTAGCAACAACATATTTTCTTGAATATGTTTTGTTGGGTAAGTGGAAGAGTAGGAACGTGTCTGAGAAGTTAATGAAAATTGTAGATGATGATCTACTTTGCTCTTCATTCAACCGGGGCTCTCTATGTTATGAAATATTATTAAAATCAATGAAGAGTTGTTTGAAGCCCAATGAGAATGAGAAAGATAAAGACAAAGATAAAGACAAGGATAACTACACTCTACTTGGCTTTTCTTTTGTTTTTTGTGTTTGGATTATGGAAGTGTTGTCAATTTTCCAAGAAAAAAATTTGTTAACTTTCAAGAATGTGGCTATCCTCGGATGTTATGTTATTCAGACATGAAATCTCCACAATATGATTCTCTGTGTAAAAGATACTTCCATAATGAAAGTGTAAGTTAATCTGATTACTCCTGAAACTTATGTGTTTTTTTCCTTATATAATAGTTGTATAAATTGATCGAGGTGGCACCATTTATTGCTTGTGAAGAAGATGCGGAGGCTGTTACTGTGCATGAGCCATTTTCTCAAGCTCAAATCTCAATGCCTTCTTCCACACAATTTGATGAAGTCATTCTTAAGGAAATTGTTAAAGTAAGTTTTCTGTCTTTTAATAGCATTAGTTTTTTATTTGATTGTTTTTTACTTAAGAGACTTTTTTGTTTTTATGGTTTTTGATTCAGAGATTATCAGATAAGTTTAAAAAGGATCTGTAGGCTGAAGTTACTAGAATAAATCAGAAGATATCTGTGACAGAAAAAAAGAATGTAAATGATATGAATGTAATATCATTAATTTTAGTTAGTTTAAAGTTAAGGATACCAATTCAAAGTAAATGACCTATTGTCCTTAACTTTTTAACTTGGAATTCAAAGTTAAGGACTGCATGTCCTTAACTTTTTAACTTGGAATTCAAAGTTAAGGATTGCCTGTTCTTAACTTTTTAACTTGGAATTCAAAGTTAAGGACTGTCTGTCCTTAACTTTTGAACTTAGAATTCAAAGTTAAGGACCAAGTGTCCTCAACTTTTTAACTGGAATTCAAACTTAAGGACCAAGTGTCCTCAACGTTTTAACTTGGAATTCAAACTTAAGGATTGTCTGTCCTTAAGGTTCTAATTTAGTTTCTTTCACAGGATTTAAAGAAAAGTCTAGGATCAAAGATTGATATTGTGTTGAAGATTTTTGTGAAAGTTGATGAACGGAACATAGAGAGAGAATTTAGTGTTCCAATTAGTAAAGATGGGGTTGATGATCATGGTGATGGTACAGAACCTACTGTGACAATTAACGTTGTAGGTGGTGGTGAACGTAATGATACATATGTGCATGTAGAAGTTCAGTATGAAAGCGATTATAGAGATGCACATCTAGATGATGAAACTGTTATTGGCACTCAAATTGGGAAATGTTAGATATAGATTATGAATTTTTTGTCATTGAAATTTATATTAAATAGCGTAATACATATTAACTTTTTTGTGTTACAAATATATGTAGAATATATTGATGGAGTGGAAGTTCAAGATGTTGTAGAATTTCAAGAGCATGAAAATCCAAAAGAGACGGGAGTAACAGAGAAAATTTGTAAATGTGTAGTGCAATCTCAGGATTTAGAAAGTCCATTGGGAACAAGTGTAAGTGAGATTGTATGCAAATGTTTTGATGGAACATATGATATGTCTACACCTCTCACATATAAAGAGAAGTTTGGATTTCAAAATTCTGCCAATCAAGGTTAGATGGAATTTTCATGTTTTGTTGAATATTAGTTTTAGTAAATTATTAGAATGGGTATTAATTGTAAATGTTATAGAATCTTTTGAAGCTGGAAGGGAAGAAGATGGAGTGGAGTATCAAGAGAGAACTGGAGTACAATCTCAAGATTTCGAAAATACCAAAGGAACAAGCATAAGTGAGACTGTTTCCAAATACATAGATGGAACATGTGATTTCTCTACACCTCACTCTCTTCCCGACAATATTGGAAGCGAAGAAAATGCTACTGAAGATAATGATTTAACTGGGATCATCTTGACAGTTGGAAAAGGTTAGACAGTGTTTTTTTTTAATTTTATACATAACAAGTACTAATTGTGTTAGCTCTTTTAAATATTTTGTATAATGTTGTGAACTTGCAATTGAAGAACATGGAGAACAGTTGCAAGATAAAGAAAATGTGCAGTTGGAAGATAAAGAAAATGCAACCAATATGTCATCTCAATCGTCTGTTGAAAAAATACAAGAAGGCAGTATGAACGAGACAGGTATTGATTGTGTCCTAAATATTATATTCATAATTGAAACTCCTGACAACTTGCAGCAAACTAATGTGTATATATAGTTTTGTCTGCAGAGCAAAATAAAGATGAAGCTCTTAACCAATTTACTAGAAAAAGCAAGAGAGGTTATAGTATTGGTTATGATGGTCCATCATTTTCTATTCTTACTCCTACTCCTCCAAGTACACAAATGAACATTGATGAGGGTTTACCTATAGAGGTTGAAGGAAATGTTGAAGAAGAGCTTGGTCGAGGCAAAACGAATAAGATGCTTAGTTGGAAGTTGAAATCTCCTTTTGAACAGGAAAGAAAACACAGCAAAATTGATGGCACAAAATGAAAATATTCCCAACAATTCAGGCTGGATAAAATTAAAATATACTCTTACATGTATTTTTCATTATGCCAAAGATGATACAGAATTGTTGAAGAAATCCATTGCGTGGTTGGGAAAGGAGAAAAGGAAAGGTCACAAAAAAATGTAAGTCCCTTAATGTATTTTATTATTTGTTAATTGCTTAAATTTGTGTCCTTAACTTGTGAATTTAAATTTAGGACTAAGTGTATTGATTTTGAAATTTCTAAAGTTAAGTGTCCTTAAGTTCATTGAATGTAAGTCTAAGTTTAGCACCAAGTGTCCTTAACTTTAGAACTTGGAAATAAAAGTTCAGGACCAAGTGTCCTTAACTTTTCAACTTGAAACTCAAACTTAAGGATAACGTGTTCTTAAGTTTTCAACTTGAAAATCATACTTGAGGACCTAGTGTCCTTAAGTTTTGAACTTGAAAATCAATCTTCAGGACCTAGTGTCCTTAACTTCTGAACATGAAAATCAAGGTTCAGGACCAAGTGTCATTAACTTTTGAACTAGAAACTCAAACTTCAGGACCTAGTGTCCTTAAGTTTTGAACTTGAAAATCAAACTTCAGGACCTAGTGTCCTTAACTTCTGAACATGAAAATCAAGGTTCAGGACCAAGTGTCCTTAACTTTTCGACTTGAAACTCAAACTTCAGGACCATGTGTCCTCAACTTTTCAACTTGAAAATCAAACTTTAGGACCATGTGTCCTTAAGTTTTCAAATTGAAAATCAAACTTCAGGACCTAGTGTCCTTAACTTTTGAACATGGAAATCAAAGTTCAGGACCAAGTGCCCTTAACTTTTCAACTTGAAAATCAAACTTCAGGACCTAGTGTCCTTAACTTTTGAACATGGAAATCAAAGTTCAGGACCAAGTGCCCTTAACTTTTCAACTTGAAACTCAAACTTCAAGACCATGTGTCCTTAAGTTTTCAACTTGAAGATCAAACTTCAGGACCATTTGTCCTCAACTTTTCAACTTGAAAATCAAACTTCAGGACCTAGTGTCCTTAATTAGGAAATGAGGACTAAATTCTAATTTTCATATTTTCAAAATTTTCAGGGGACAAATTGATATATATGCTGATGATAATAGTGTGAGGAAGAATCCATACAAACTGCATCAGCTAAAAATCAGTAGCAAAATGTTCTTCCTTGAGATTTCACATAGTAGCTTTTTACTTGATGATAAGGTTTGATAATTCGCAAGGCATTTATTTTCTTTATTCTTAATTTACTTTTTTTAAATTATTTTATGACTGATGGATTTGTTTTATTTTTTGCTTTTTTATGAAGCATATTGATATTGCCATATATTATTTGAGAAAGAATAAATGCTACCACCCTCGCGATCATACTTTTCGTTGCACAACTACATATATAGTTTTTGATAACTATATGCTACAGATATATAAGGAATTCAATGAAGATGTTACAGATATCTTTTGGTGTGGTGATAATCAATTGGTTCTGACACCATATGTGTGGGGTGACAATCATCGATGTGGAATTGCTTGGACAGAGGTTGACAAAATCTTTTTTCCATGTCGGCTTCCTTCAAAAGAAGATAATGCTATGACACATTTTTTGTTGGGGGTATTGGACTTGAATGAGAAAAAGATTGATGTGTATGATTCCATATATAGTGAGCCATATGAGGCAAGAATTAAGCACATTGAAATGTATGCACGCGTGATCCCCAAATTGCTAAAGTTCTCACAGTTTGATAAAAATCACAAGTCTTTTGGAAATGCATTCAACAAATTTGATATGCAATGGCAAAGATCACCACACCAAACTGGATCGTACGTGTTGTTATTTGTTATATAATTTATATGTACTTTAGATTTATTGTTTAATTGACCCCATATCTTACATTTTTCATAGGACTAATTGTGGTGCAATCCTAATCAAATATGTGGAGTTGTTGATGATGGGAAAGGATGTGGAGAAATTCCAACCTGAAGACATAAAAGACTTTAGAAAAGAACTTGCAGCAAATCTTTGGGCACATGAAGAGTGGAAAAGAAATTCTGGTTATGATACACCAC
Source organism: Nicotiana paniculata (assembly GCA_005239505.1). Taxonomy (NCBI): domain Eukaryota; kingdom Viridiplantae; phylum Streptophyta; class Magnoliopsida; order Solanales; family Solanaceae; genus Nicotiana; species Nicotiana paniculata. Next base: position 5,199 of record ML317699.1, read on the forward strand.
TAGAAAATGTTGGCGACGACTATGGTAATGAAAATGAAACTTGTTGTCCGAAGGAGCTGTAGTTTTGTTGTAGTTGATTTTTTGTAAAGAATCCATATGAATTCTGAAATTTCTTGTAAATTTTTTGTAGATTTTTTGCTTGCATATCGCAATTTTTTGTCACAGCTATGCAAAATTACAATTTCAGAAGTAATATGAAGGCATCATGTTTTTAATTTCTTTGTTTCTGTCAAGTATTGATTTGTCTATTTTCAAATTCAAAGTTAAAGACCAATTGTCCTTAACTTATGAACCTATAAGTCGAAGTTAAGGACTTTTTGTCCTTAACTTTTAAACCTGTAAGTGGAAGTTAAGGAGTCCTTAACTTTTAAACTTGAAAGTTTAAGTTAAGGACTGTATGTCCTTAACTTTTGAACCTGTTAGTCGAAGTTAGGGACATCCTGTCCTTAACTTCTGAACTTAAAAGTCAAAGTTAAGGACTGCATGTCCTTAACTTTTAAACATGTAAGTCGAAAATGGAACATCTCTCCACTTGTAAGTGGTAGAAATTAAGGACTCTGTTGCAGGTTTTGGTTGATTAAAAAATCCTCTCAGAATCCCATGTTTATTGTCAAAAACGAGACCTTTACGAGTCTGATTCTGATGGCTTGGCTCCTTGTACTGCCATGCCCTCCAAATGCGTTATATTGGGCTTTTGACCTGATTTGTCAACAACGGGTCTTGGCGCCTTGGCTGCTGCTTAAACAGGACATCCTCTTAGAAGCCCGTGTATATTAGTCAAAGATGTGACTTTCACAGGTCCGTTTGCTCTTTGCCGTCAAATGGAAGTCCTTAACTTATAAACCTGTAAGCGAAAGTTAAGGACTCCCTGTTCTTAACTTCTGAACTTGAAAGTCAAAGTTAAGGACTGTTTGTCCTTAACTTTTAAACATGTAAGTCGAAGTTAAGGACTGGGAGTCCTTAACTTATAAACCTGTAAGTGGAAGTTAAGGACTCCCTTTCCTTAACTACTGAACTTGAAAGTCAAAGTTAAGGACTGTCTGTCTTTAACTTCTGAACTTTGAAATCAAAAGAAAAAAAAAGAACATAAGCGGAAAGAAATTTTGAAAATTCAGACATCTGCTCAAATAAGAATAATCTAAATGAATCAAATTCATAGCAAAAGCTTAAAAGAGTCAATAAATCTACTCTTCTTTATCCCCGACCTTGAATCCATCTGGCCTATGTGTTCTAGATCAGAGTGTTCCAATTCCTGCTGCAGCGGAGGGTGCTACAACCCCTCCCGCCGATATTCTTGATCCTTGTTCGGTTCCAGCTCCAGGTCCCGGTACTTCTAATGGGGACCTCAAGGGAGCTATTCATATGTTGACCAAGTTAGTGGCCCCTCAGGCCCAAAGATCTCATGCTGCCCCTGTGTCCTCTAGCGGACAGGGAGATTCCGCCGGTTCCAGAGTCAACCACTTTCTGTGGTTGGCCTCTCCAGAGTTCTCAGGTATGGATCCAGAGGCCGATCCGCAGGACTTTCTAGATGAAATGTACAAGACGCTTGGGGTTATGAAGGCTACAGAGACAGAGGGGGTTGAGTTAGCATCTTACAGGTTGAGGGGAGCAGCGTATTCCTGGTTGGAGATGTGGGAGGATTCCCGTGGGGAGGGAAGTCCTCCGGCGAGATGGGATGAGTTCGTTGATGCTTTCATGGATCACTTATTGCCTGCTGAGACTATGGCAGCCCGTGCCATGGAGTTTGAGGTTCTCAAGCAGGGTAACATGAGTGTGTGGGAGTACCACATGGAGTTCGTGAGGTTGTCCAAGTACGCTCCTCAGTTGGTATCGACTATGGATGCTAGAGTTCGACTGTTTGTTCAGGGCCTCAGTCCCTTGGTTGTGAATGAAGTTGCTACATCTGCGTTGCACTCAGACATGAATTATGGTAAGATAGTGGGATTCTCCCACGCCACGGAGGCTAGAAAATTAAAGATAAGGTCAGAGAGGGAGAGTATCAGCAGGGCCCGGACAGCGGGCCACTCGGGGAATTCAGTTGCAGGAGGGAGACCAGTTCAGGGGAGAGGGCCATCAGGGCCATCCCAGTCTTATGCTCAGTCCTCATCCAATGCACCGCCATCGGTACATCGTTATCAGCATAGCAGTCGCTCGGGACCAGGATTAGATAGTAGGATACCCCATCAGTCCGGTCGTCCAAGAGGGAGGTTCCAGCAGCAGAGGAGGGCTCCGTGCCCTAAGTGTAGGATGTTCCATACCGAGCCTTGTTACCTGGATATCCCGGTATGCTACGGGTGTGGGGTGAGAGGTCATATTCGGCAGGATTGTTGTGCGCCCACTCAGGGCATGGGAAGTGGTTTTGCTCAGCCGTCCAGTTCTTCAGTCGCCGCATCTTCAATACGTCCTCCAGCTCCAGCAGAGCGTGGTGCAGTTATAGGTGGAGCTCGTGGTACAGGTGGCCCCGGCTGGTTCTATGCTTTGAGTGGTCTCCAAAGTGCGGAGGCTTCTCCATATGTTGTTACAGGTATTCTGGATGTTCAAGCCCTTGATTGTTATGCTCTTATTGATCCGGGGTCCTCCTTCTCCTATGTTACCCATTTATTGCTTCGAGTTTTGGGATAGAACCCGAACAGCTTCATGAGCCGTTCTCTGTGTCAACTCCGGTTGGTGATTCCATTACAGCCGCACGAGTCTATAGGAATTGTGTTGTCACGGTGTGTGGTCGAGATACCATGGTCGATCTTATCAAACTAGGGATGGTAGATTTCGATGTTATCATGGGAATTGATTGGCTTTACTTGTGCTTTGCTAAACCCGACTGCTGAACCAGAATTATGAGACTAGAGTTTCCTAATGAGTCAATTATTGAGTGGAAAGGGAATGGTGTGGTGCCAAAGGGTAGGTTTATTTCCTACCTTAAGGCCTCGAAGATGATTAAAAAGAGGTGTGTTTATCAAATGGTCCGGGTTGCAGACACCACTTCAGAAGTGTCTGCCCCCGAGTCCGTCCCAGTCGTGAATGAGTTTCTTGAAGTATTTCTGGACGAGCTTCTAGGGATTCCGCTAGATAGGGAGATCGATTTTGGGATTGATGTATTGCGAGATAGGCAACCAATATCTATTCCACCATACAGAATGGCGCCAGTAGAGTTGAGGGAGTTAAATGAGCAGTTGAGAGAGTTATTAGAGAAGGGGTTCATTCGGCCGAGTGTGTCGCTGTGGGGCACTCCGGTTCTTTTCATCAGGAAGAAGGATGGGTTGCTTCGGATGTGTATAGATCCTCGGTAGCTCAACAAAGTCACTATCAAAAACAAGTATCCATTGCCTCGGATAGATGATTTGTTCGACCAATTGCAGGGTGCGAGGTTCTTCTCCAAAATTGATTTATGGTCGGGGTATCACAAGTTGAAGATCAGAGAGCAGCATATTCCTAAGACCGCCTTCCGAACTCATTATGGCCATTTTGAATTTTTGGTAATGTCCTTTGGATTTACCAATGCTCCAGCGGCTTTCATGGATCTTATGAATCGGGTTTTCAAACCGTTTCTTGACTCCTTCGTGATTGTTTTTATTGATGACATCCTTGTCTACTCGCGGAGTCGGGAGGATTATGCTAATCACCTCAGGGTAGTTCTGCACACTCTTCATCATCACCAATTGTATGAAAAGTTTTCAAAATGTGAATTTTGGCTGGAATCGGTCACATTTTTGGGTCACGTTGTTTCCAGAGAAGGGATTAAGGTTGATCCCCAGAAGATCATAGCGGTGAAGGATTGGCCTAGACCAAAGACCCCGACAGAGATTCACAGTTTCTTGGGTCTAGCCGGGTATTATCGGAGGTTTGTGGAGGGGTTCTCTAGCCTCACCTCCCCATTGACTAAATTGACCCAAAAGGAAACTAAGTTCCGACGCTTGTGAAAAGAGCTTTCAGGAATTGAAATCAAGATTGACTTCAGCACCGGTGTTAACTTTGCCAGAAGGCACTGAGGGATTTGTTGTTTATTGCGATGCTTCAAAGGTCGGTTTGGGATGTGTGTTGATGCGACACGAGAAGGTTATAGCCTATGCTTCCAGGCAACTCAAGAATCACGAGAAGAATTATCTAACACATGATTTAGAACTCGCGGCAGTTGTGTTTGCATTAAAAATCTGGCGGCATTATTTGTATGGGGTCCGTGTGGACGTGTTCTCAAACCACAAGAGTCTCCAATATTTGTTCAAGCAGAAATATTTGAATTTAAGATAGCGGCGATGGTTAGAAATTCTTAAGGATTATGATATGAACATTCTGTACCATCTAGGGAAAGCAAATGTAGTGGCCGACGCTCTCAGTCGGAAGTCTATCGGTAGTCTGGCTCATTTGGAGGAAGATCAGAGGCCGTTGGCTTGGGAGCTTTGTCAATTGGATAGTTTGGGGGTCTGTCTCTCGACCTTAGACGAGGGGAAAGTCATGGTGCATAATGGGGCAGAATCATCACTTGTGGCGGAAGTCAAGGAGAAGCTGTTTATTGATCCAGCATTGGCGTAGTTGAAGGAGGCAGTTTTGAATAGAAAGACTTTGGCATTTTCACTCGGGAGCGATGATGGTGTTTTGCGGTGCCAGGGAAGGTTATGTGTTCCTGATGTGGATAATCTTCGGGATAGGGTGATGGAGGAAGCTCACAATTCCATGTATTCCATGCACGCAGGTTCTATGAAAATGTATCAACATCTCCGGGAAGTTTATTGGTGGAGTGGTATGAAAAGAGGTGTGGAAGACTTTGTAGCTAAATGTCCGAATTGTCAGTAGGTGATGGCCGAGCATCAGAGGCTTGGTGGGTTAACTCAGCTTATGGAAATGTGGAAATGGGAAATGATCAACATGAATTTAGTGGTAGGGTTACCTCGTACTCACCGCAAATTTGACTCGATTTGGGTGATAGTGGATCGACTCATGAAATCAGCTCACTTCTTGCCGGTCAAGTCCACCGATACTACTGAAAAGTACGCTCAGTTGTATACCAAGGAAATAGTCAAGCTTCATGGTACTCCAGTTTCTATTTTCTCAGACCGAGGAGTCACGACTAATTTTTGGAGGAAATTTCGGCAAGGTTTGGGTACTCAGGTAAATCTCAACACAACTTTCCATCCGCAGACTGATGGTCAGGCAGAGCGGACTATTCAGACGCTTAAAGATATGTTACGGGCTTGTGTGTTGGACCTCAAGGGTAGTTGGGATGATCATTTACTGCTTATCGAATTTGCTTAAAATAACAGCTTTCACGCTAGTATTCAGATGGCCCCATTTGAGGCATTGTACGTAAGGAGGTGTAGATCTCCGATTGGGTGGTTCGAGGTTGGTGAAGAAGAATTGTTAGGGCCAGATCTTGTCCACCAGGCATTGGAAAAAGTCAGAGTCATTCGGGGGAGGATGAAAACCTCTCAGAGCCGTCAAAAATCCTATGCGGACGTTCGTCGAAGAGAATTGGAATTCCAAGTAGATGATTGGGTATTCTTGAAGATATTTCCCATGAACGGAGTGATGCGGTTTGGGAAGAAAGGGAAATTGAGCTAAGGTATGTCGAGCCATATCGGATTTCTCAAGGATAGGGCAAGTGGCTTATAGGTTGGAATTACCCCCGGAATTGTCATTAGTGCACCCGGTGTTCCACGTGTCTATGTTGAAGAAAGTGGTTGGAGATCCGTCAGTCATCGTGCCAGTTGAGACCATTGAGGTTAATGAAGAACTATCGTATGAAGAGGTTCCGGTTTCTATTCTTGATAGGAAAATTTGTAGATTTAGGAACAAATAAATCGCTTCAGTTAAAATATTGTTGCAAAGTTAGCACGTTGAGGAAGCCACGAGGGAAGCGGAAAATGAGATGAAAGAAAAATATCCCAATTTGTTTGAATAAGTCTAGTAGTGTCGTCAGTACTGTCATCTCTAAGAAAATTAATTTTTATGTTCGATTTTGTGCAAAAGCACCCCATCTTCCCCTAATTGCCTTATTGTTGTAATTTTCCAATGTGTGCTAAAACTGAACCCGCAGTACTATTTGAGTACTGTGCAACCCATGAGGTAAATGAAAGTTTTGTGGAACGTATGTGTTAGGCAAGTGATTAATTGTAGAGTAGGTTGGTAATGATTAATTGAGATGAATATAGTATATTTAGGTGATTGGACTGTATGGGACACATTAAAACGACCAAGTTATGTGCAAAAATGTGAATCATGTGCAAATTTGTGGTATAAGAAGAAAGAACTATGTGTAGTTGACAAAATGATTGAATATTTGCAAATTGTTGAGGTAACAATGTTGTGAGTGAGTTATTGGGTGATTAAGAATCGTGAAATGGTGCTTCGAAGTGTGTTTTGGGGGCTCTCTCACAGGTAGGTAGGTCTAATTACAAAGGGAACTCTGGCGAAATTTTTCTGAAATATTGGAGTTAGTGAAAATCTGGAAGTTGCTTATCATGCTTCCAAAACAAAATGATTTCCAAAACCCTCATTCGAGGACGAATGATTTTAGGGGAGGGGGAGAGGATGTAAAGACCCGTAAAATTTTCTTTTTTAAAAATAATGCCCGAATGAGCCCCCAAGTTGTTTTTATTGTGGAAATTTTTGAAACGGACCTATATTGAGTAAAAAGTACCCCGATACTTATAAAATATAATTTTCTGGAAAGTAGGTCTTATGAGACGTAATATTATATTCTCTGCTTGTCCTAGTTGACTGTCATGCTACTGTGCCATATGAGGTTGTGAAAAGTGTTTTGATGTGCCTATTTCATTATGTGCAAAGCTCGTATATGCTAAAGGGTATCGATATGAAAGGATGTGCAATGAATGAAAGATTTTTGATGTGCCTAAGTGTGGGAATGTATATAATGGCTAAAAGTCGTGCGTGGAAAGTAATGAAAAAGGGTATTGTGAATGATGTAAATGACTTGAACGATTATGGAAACACCGTGTACATAAATTACTACTTGATGAGAGTTATGGTGCCTTAGGCCCAAATAAATAAATAGTTGATATGAATTTGTATTCCTTGAAATGATGATCTTGTTATGTAATTGTTTGTGGTTGTTGTTTTGAAAAATATGACTGTCAGGTGGGATCAGGTTGTGCGCTGCAACACGAACTGATAAGGGTAATGCGTTGTGAGGTAATAAGGGTGGCCGCGGTAATAAGGGTGGCCGAGGTATTAAGGGTGGCCGAGGTAATACGGATGGAATGTAATCTTTATCACTATCGAAATGAAAAATCTGGGAAACTCTTGAATATAGTGATGTTGAAAGGGGAAAAAAGAGAGATTGTGAAACTTGTTTGATTTTGGTTGTTTCTTTCCACGTACATTGATTAATTGGTTCTATTACTGTCTCTTAATTGTGTACTGTTTGATTGTACTTGGGATAAAGTTTGTTTATCCATACTAGTACTATTCCACATTATTAGCGTCCTTTTTGCCGAAGGCGCTACATCTTTTATATGGATGTAGGTGGGTCCATAGCAGGTTGCTCAGATCGCCGTTAGTGGTGCTTTCTCCTCAATCTTTTTCAGCTGTACTAGTGAGCCCCACTTCCTCTCGGGGCCATGTGTTGTTCCTGCCATCTCCTTATGAGTATATTATGTATTGTAAGGTATAGCCGGGGCCTTGTTGCCGGCAAGTATTGTATAGACTCCTAGTACTCTTAGAGGCTTCGTAGACACTATGTAGGTATATATATATATATATTTTGGGCAGCGGTTGTATTTTCTCGTAATCGTGGTTCGTATTGGGAAGTGTTGTATCTATTATTGATGTTTTGGGAAATCTAGTATAATAATGTAAAATGAGGAAAAAATTGATTTATTGTGGTAATCACTCACTTCTAAGCTTACCTCACTGTCTCACATAAATAATGTATGTTATAAACACGGGGAAACGCGTTGGGTAGGAAAGGCAAATCAGGTTCGCTTTACTGGGGTCACCCGGTTGAGTGCCAGTCGCGTCCCTCGATTTTGGGCGTGACATAGGATATCTTACTTCCCGAATGGATCCTATTTTGATAAGTTTAATCACCTCGTCCTTGATGAATGTGTGCATTACCTCGGACTGGGGCCTTCTCTTTTGCTTCATTGGCCTGAACTTTGGATTAAGACTCAATTAGTGTGTTGTTATCTCAGGTGGGATCCCTATCATGTCTAAGTGGGACCAAGAAAAACATTCCATGTTATCAATAAGAAATCTAATAAGTTTTTTTCCTGAGTTCGGGGGTTAACCCCATTACCAGGTACACCTTTCACTCGGGCAGGTACTCAATCAATATAACTTGTTCCAGCTCTTCGACGGTTAATTTGGTGGCGTCGGAGTCTCCAGGAACAACAAAAGTTTGAGGGCTCCAATAATCGTCATCTTAATTTCCCTATATTTCCTGTTTTCCTAATTCAGTCGAGGCTGGTGGCTGTGGTTGCTATTATGCTTCTTGTTTTCCTTTGGTTTCTGATCCTTTCAATGTTGACAGTGTCGATACCGGTATTACCTCATCGACCGCGAACATTTTCTTTGCAGTATGCTGCTCCCCATATGCTATTTTTACCCCGTCCGACGTCGGGAATTTCATCATTTGGTGGAGAGTTGAAGGTACTGCCCTCATATTGTGAATCCAGGGCCTCCCAATTAGGGTTTTGTACTTTATGTCGCCCTCGATTACGTGGATAATTCCAACCACATTCACCGGTAGGATGATCTCTCCTTTAGTTGTCTCGCTGGCCATATTGAATCCGTTCAAGACTCGAGTTGCGGGCACGATTTGATCTTGTAGGCCGAGCTGCTCCACGACCCTTGATCGGATGATATTTCCCGAGCTACCTGAATCCACTAAAACACTCTTAACTTGAACATTATTTAATAAGATAGAAATTACTAGAGCGTCATTGTGAGGTTGAGAAATTCCTTCAGCTTCCTCGCCGTTGAATGATACGATGCCTTCTGGCACATAATCTCGTGTCCATTTTTCCCTAGTAATTGATACTTTAGCACGTTTGAATACGGGCCCTTGTGGAATATCAACCATGCCGACGATCATATGGATTACATGTTCTGGCTCCTCTTGTTCATTCTTCCTGTTGGCATCCCTTTCTCTAAAATGGTTCTTGGCTTGATAACTTAGGAACTCATAAAGGTGGCCCTCTTTGAATATACGGGCCACATCCTCTCTTAATTGCCTGCAATCCTCGGTCCTGTTGCCACGCCCCAAAATCCCACCATCAGGCCGTGATGGCGTCTAACGTTGAACCCGCTAGACAAGCCAACGTGTACAATTAAACTAGCATGATAACCTCGAACCAACAGAACAAGCTAAAGCAGTTCACTACTTAACAGCGGAAATAAAATATAGTTCAAAACTAAGTAAAGACAATATGATACATCGACGCATAATTTTCCCAAAACCTGGAGTCAAACTCACGAACTGTCTATAAGAGTGCTAAATACAAAGTCTAAAAGGAAATACATGACTGTCTCTGAAACTAGAGGAAAAACAATACAGAAGCGAAGACATAGGGATGGGAAAGACGCCAAGGCCCACGAACGCCAGCGGGTATACTTTGAAGCCTCTAGGATAAGCTGGAAGACACTCCCACTAATGATGTCCTCTGGGTCCGGCTGCGTAATCTGCACAACATAAAGAAGTTCAGGTGTAGCATCAGTACAACCGACCCCATGTACTGAGTAAGTACCGAGCCTAGCCTCGGCGAAGTAGTGACGAGGCTAAGACCCGACAACAAAATGTACCTGTGCAGTTCGAATATATATATATATATATATATATATATATATATATATATATATATATATATATATATATATATATANAAGACCCGACAACAAAATGTACCTGTGCAGTTCGAATATATATATATATATATATATATATATATATATATATATATATATATATATATATATAAACAACTGAAAAGAAGTACAGGAAGTAATCGATCAATAAGGGAAGGGGAACATGCTGTGGGGAGATAACGGTCTCATATAGGAAATCTTAAACAAAGAAAGGAACAACAAGGTCAAAATATCAGTAAGGACCAGAAATCACAAGCTTGCACGGCATCACACTTCGTGCTTTTACCCTCGTCCTCACTATGCAATGTATAATATAATCAATGTAAATCATGGCACGACATCACCCTTTGTGATTTTACTCTCTTTCCTCACAGTATAAGCAATGAATATCGGTACGGGATGGTACATCGTACGGCACGACAGAACCCTTCGTACTTTACACTTTTTCCTCATAATATCAAACAATGCACGACATCACCCTTCGTGCTTTAACACTCTTCCTCACCCAAAAAGCAATCACAAACAAGGGCAAGGGAGTAAACAGAATAGAAATAGAAATTCCGGCAAGGGAACAATAACAGTAATCTCAACATCCCAGCAAGGGAGACAATATCAAACAATGCACGACATCACCCTTCGTGCTTTACTCTCATTCTCACCAAGACAAGTGCACGACATTACCCTTCGTGCTTTACTCTCATACTCACCAAAACAAGTGCACGACATCACCCTTCGTGCTTTAACACTCTTCCTCACCACAAACAACAACCATAAACAACGGGCAAGGGAGTAAACATAATAGAAATAGGAATCCCGGCAAGGGAACAATAATTGAACAATTAAATTCCGGCTAGGGAACATCAATTAAACAATTAAATCCCGGCAAGGGAACATCAATTAAAAAATTAAATCCCAGCAAATGAACATCAATTAAATAATTAAATCCCGGCAAAGGAACAATAACAGTAATCTCAACATCCCAATAAGGGAGACAATATCAAAAGCAACAATGACTCGGCAAGGGTATATTTTAGTAGCTCTTTCTCTTTCTTTCACTTCATTTCATAATTCACACTATTACTTGAGCCAATGCTCCAAAGGATAAAATTATGTCATATACCTTCATCATTCGTATTATAATCTGAGCCAATTCTCCAAAGGATACAATTATCTCATATACCTTCATCATTCGTATTACAATCTGAGCCAATGCTCCAAAGGATACAACTATCTCATATACCTCCATCGTTCGTGTTACAATTTGAGCCAATGCTCCAACAAGGTTTAAAATTACAATTCCCTTCGCATATTCTTCACAACATATAGAAATCATCAATTAAGCATGGAAATTACCACAAATCAGAATATTCACAATATAAGGACTCACGGTCATGCAAGATACCAACGTATAGATACTCGTCACCATCCCTATACATCGTATTTGACAATTAGAAAGTAGCAAATTATACCTAACTCCTATTCCCTCAAGCTAAGGTTAGACCAAACACTTACCTCGGGTCAAAAATATAGCAATCAACCCTCTAACACCGCCTTTCCTTTAGAATTCAACTCCGGAATGATATTATCTATGCATAATAAACTCAAGTATATCAATAAGGACTCAATAATTCAATTAGATAGCCTATTTACCCATCTCCATGCATTCTTTCAAAATAACAAAATTCGACCCCGGGCTCGCTTTGTCCAAACACGAGGCTCGGACCAAAACCACGTCACCCATTAACCCACGAGCCCGAATATATAATTTGTTTTGAAATTCGACCCCAAAATGAGGTCTAAATCATGAAAATTCAAAAGGGTCTAACTCTACCCAAATTCCCAATTTTCTTCTCTAATTTGCATGTTTTAGGCTTAGGAATTCATTAGATATAGATGAAAAATGAAGGAAACGAGTTAAAATTTACTAACCCAAGAAGTTTTGATTAGGGATGGCTTCAATGGATGCCTAAGGGCTTTAGAGAAGAAGAAGTTCGTTATTTTCTATAAAAATCCCGTAACTACTGGTTCTAGAAAAATTTATATACCCCTGGGAAAAATTGCCCTTCGCGATCGTGGAAGGGAGGACGCGATCGCGAAGAGTAAAAAAAGCTGGGGTCAAGAAGTTGACTTACACGAACGCGTGGGACATCACGCGAACGCGATGAAGGAGGCCTGTAAAGCTACGCGATCGCGGTCAACTGTAAGCGAACGCAAAGAGGAAAAGAGGGCTAGGCCCTCAGGGTCAAATAACCTTACGCGATCGCGAGGGAATGGACGCGAACGCAATGAAGGAAAACATAAAGCTTCGCGAACGCGGAAGAGGCTTCGCGATCGCGAAGAACAAATGGACCTGCAACAGCTGAAGCAAAAACCAGCAAATTTTCCTAAGTTCAAAATCACTCCGAGACACCTCTGAAACACTCCCGAGCCCTCGGGGCTCCTAACAAATCACATGCACTAACTCAACAACATCCTACGAACTTAACGGTACGATCAAATCGCCAATATAACATAAAAACAACGAATTAAGCCTCAAAATCCATGAATTCTATCGAATTTCATAAAACATCAAATTTTCATTTTTTAGTCCAAACACGTCAAACGACGTCCAGTTTCAACCAAACTTCACAGAAATATCTCAAACCACATATAATACCTGTACCGGGCGCCGGAACCAAAATAATGGCCCGATACCAACATATTCTAGCAAATTTTCATTTCACTTTTCTTTATAAATTTCAGAAAAATAATTTCACTCAAAAATTCATTTCTCGGGCATGGACCTCGGAATTCGATTCTGGGCATATGCCCAAGTCCCATATTTTCATACGGACCCTCCGGGACCGTCAAATCACGGGTCCGGGCCCGTTTACCCAAAATGATGACCGAAGTCAAATTTATTCATTTTAATATCAAATCTTAGCATTTTTCACAGAATTCATATTTAAGTTGTCCAGCTACGCGCTCGGACTGTGCACGTAAATCGAGGCAACTACAAATGAGGTTTTCAAGGCTTCGAAAGTACGGAATGGGTAATAAAATAGGTGATGACACTTTGGGTCGTCACATTCTCCACCTCTAAAACAACTGTTCGTCCTCGAACGGACAGAAGGAATAAGTACCTGAGTCAGGAAATAAATGAGGGTAACGGCTCAGACTCGGACTCCCAGGTCGATGCCTCAGGAGGCTGACCTCTCCATTGAACACGAATAGAAGGGAAACTCTTGGATCTCAACTGACGTACTTGCCGGTCTAGAATAGCTACCGGCTCCTCCTCATAAGATAAGTCCTTGTCCAACTGGACAGTGCTGAAATCTAATACGTGGGCTGGATCGGCGTGATACCTACGAAGCATGGACACATGAAAAAATGGATGTACGGCTGATAAGCTAGGTGAAAATGCAACTCTATAAGACACCTCTCCCACTCGATCAAGAATCTCAAATGGACCAATGAACCTAGGGCTAAGCTTTCCCTTCTTCCCAAATCTCATCAGGCCCTTCATAGGCGACACTCGGAGCAATACTGCTCGCCAACCATAAAAGCCACATCCCGAACCTTGCGATCTGCATAACTCTTTTGCCTGGATTGAGCTGTACGAAGCCTATCTTGAATGATCCTGACCTTGTCCAAGTCCTCCTGAACCAAATCTGTACCCAACAACCGAGCCTCTCCAGACTCAAACCATCCAACCAGAGATCGACACCGCCTACGATAAAAAGCCTCATAAGGATCCATCTTGATACTCGACTGGTAGTTGTTGTTGTAGGAAAACTCTGCTAAAGGCAAGAACTGTTCCCATGATCCTCCAAAGTCAATAACATAAGCTCAGAGCATATCCTCCAATATCTGAATAGTCCGCTCGGACTACCCATCCGTCTGAGGATGAAATGATGTGCTCAACTCCACCTGGGTGCTTAACTCTCTCTGAACGGCTCTCCAGAAACGCGAGGTAAACTGTGCGCCCCGGTCCGAAATGATAGATGAACACCATGAAGGCGAACAATCTCCCGGATATAGATCTCAGCTAACCTCTCGGATGAATAAGAGACTGCCACAGGAACAAAATGCGCTGACTTGGTCAGCCTACAAACAATGACCCAAACTGCATCGAACTTTTTCCGGGTCTACGGAAGTCCATAGTGATCATCTCCCACTTCCACTCGGGAAGCTCAATCCTCTGAAATAAACCACCAGGCCTCTGATGCTCATACTTAACATGTTGACAATTCAAATACCGCGCCATATATGCCTCAATATCCTTCTTCATTCTATGCCGCCACTAATGCTGCTGCAAATCCTGATACATCTTCGCGGCGCCCGGATGAATTGAGTACCGGGAACTATGGTCCTCCTCTAAAATCAACTCTCGAATGCCATCAACATTGGGCACACAAACTCGCCCCTGCAATCTCAAAACACCATCATCATCTAAGGTCACATGCTTGGCGCCTCCGCGCTGCACCGTGTGTCTAAGGACACACAAATGGGGATCATCAAACTACCGATCACTGATAAGCTCCAATAATGAAGAAGGAGCAACCGTACTAGCCAACACTCGACTAGGATTAGAAATATCCAACCTCAAAAATCGATTGGCCAAAGCCTGAACTTCCAAATCAAGCAGCCTCTGACTGACCGGAATAAAAACAAGACTGCCCATACTAGCTGACTTCCTACTCAAAGCATCGGCCACCACATTGGCCTTCCCCGGGTGATATAAGATTGTGATGTCATAATCCTTTAACAAATCCAACCACCTCCTCTGTCTCAAATTCAACTCCTTTTGCTTGAACAAGTACTGAAGACTCTTATGATCCGTGAACACCTCACACGCCATGCCATACAAATAGTGCCTCTAAATCTTTAATGCGTGGACAATGGCTGCCAACTCCAAATCATGCACTGGATAGTTCTTCTCATTAATCTTCACCTGGCTCGAATCATAAGCAATGACCTTGCCATCCTGCATCAACACTGCATCAATCCCAATACGGAAAGCATCGTAATAGACTGTATAAGGCCCTGAACCTGTGGGCCAGACCAATACCGGTGCGGTAGTCAGAGCTGTCTTGAGCCTTTGAAAGCTCGCCTCACACTCGTCCGACCGTCTGAACTGGGCACCCTTCTGGGTCAACCTAGTCATCGGGGCTGCAATAGATGAGAACCCCTCCACGAACTGATAATAATAGCCTGCCAATCCCAAGAAACTCTGAATCTCTGTAGCCGATGCTGGTCTAGGCCAGTTCTTGACTGCCTCAATCTTCTTTGAGTCAACCTGAATACCCTCTGCTGATACGACATGACCCAAGAATGCAAATGAACTCAACAAGAACTCACACTTCGAAAACATTGCATATAGATGACTATCCTTCAGAGTCTGAAGAACCACTCCGAGATGATGCTCGTAGTCCTCCTGACTGCGGGAGTATATCAATATATCATCAATGAAGATTATCACGAACGATTCCAAATAAGTCCTGGACACTCGGTTCATCAAATCCATAAAAGCTTCTAGGGCATTTGTCAACCCAAACGACATGACCAAAAACTCGTAATGCCCGTACCGAGTGCGGAAAGCTGTCTTAGGGACATCGGATGCCCTAATCCTCAACTGATGGTAGCCAGATCTCAAGTCTATATTTGAAAATACCTTGGCACCCTGAAGCTTATCGAACAAATCATCAATCATTGGCAGTGGATACTTAGTCTTGATTGTATCCTTGTTCAATTGCCGGTAATCAATGCACATCCTCATCGAACCATCCTTTTTCTTCACAAAAAATACTGGAGCACCTCAAGGAGAAACGCTGGGCCTAATGAAACCCTTCCCAAGCAAATCCTGCAACTCTTCCTTCAACTCTTACAACTCTGGCGGGGCCATGCAATACGGCGAAATAGAAATGGGCTGGGTTCCCGGAGCCAGATCAATGCAGAAATCAATATCACTGTCGGGTGGCATCCTTGACAGGTCTGAAGGGAAGACCTCAGGAAACTCATGAACCACGGGCACCGAATCAATAGAGGGAACCTCAACGCTGGACTAGCACACATAAGCCAAATAAGCTAAACACCCCTTCTCGACCATACGTCAAGCCTGCACGTACGAAATAACACTACGGGTAGAATGACCAGGAGTTCCCTTCCACCCCAAACGGGGCAAATCCGGTAAGGCTAAGGTCACTGTCTTGGCATGACAATCCAAGATAGCATGATATGTGGATAATCAGTCCATACCCAATATAACATCAAAGTCGACCATACCTAAAGCAATAAATCAACACGGGTCTCAAGACGCCAAATCACCACAACACAAGAATGATGGACTCGATCGACCACGATAGAATCACCCACCGGTATAGATACATAAACAGGAACACTCAGTGGAACACTATGCATGACTAGGTATGGTGCAGAATAAGAGGACACATACGAATACGTAGAACCTAGATCAAATAGCACTGAAGCATCTCTGTCACAAACCTGAATAGTACCTGTAATGGCTGCATCTGAAGACTCAGCCTCTGGGCTGGCTGGAAGAGCATAACATCGGGGCTGGGCCCCACCACCCTGAACCACATCTCTGGGACGGCCAGCTGCTGGCTAGCCTCCACCTCTGGCGGCCTGAGCTCCACCTCTATGACCTCTACCTCCACCTCTAGCCCCTCTACCCCCACATCTAGCTGGCTGGGCAGGCTTTGGAACACCTGGTGCATGTACCATGACACGAGAACCCTGATGTTGTGAACTACCTGATGCTTGAGGGAAAAATCTAGCAAGGTGACCCGGATCGCCACAAGTGTAACAAGACCTCGGCTGCTGAGGGAACTGAGTCTGACCCTGTCGACCTGAATGACCACCTCGAAAACTCTGATGCGGCGGTGCACTGAAGGGAGCTGGTGGCGCACTGTAGGGCTACTGATAAAAATAATGCGTCTGAGAACCACGACCACCTGAAGCACCATGGGAAACCTGGAGAGCTGACTAGAAAAGTCTGGGAGGATTACCTCTGCCTGAAGAATCCCTGTCCCCACATGAGGCTCCACTGAAACAACTGAAATGACGGGGCCTCTTGTCAGCCCCCTGACCACCACCCTGTGACATAATCATCTCAATCCTCCTGGCCACATTGGCCGCATCCTGGAACGCTATATCTGAACCTGAATCGAAAGACATTTGAAGTCTGATAGGCCAGGCCAATCCCTCAATAAATCTCCAAACCCTCTCCCGATCAGTGGGAAGTATTATAATAGCATGTCGGGCTAGAGTGATGAACCTGGTCTTGTACTGAGTGACTGACATAGATTCCTGCTGGAGACGCTCAAACTGCCTCCAAAGGTCCTCTCTCTAAGTAATATGAAGGAACTTCCCCAAAAATACCTCTGAGAATTGAGTCCAAGTAAAAGGTGTAGACCCCGCTGGTCTGGATAAGCAATAGTCTCTCCACCAACTCTTGGCTGCACCGGATAACCGAATAGTAGCTAAGTCAACTCTGTTGGACTCCACTATACCCATGTTCCGAAGAACCTCATGGAAGCTGTCCAAATAATCCTGGGTGTCCTCTGATCGTGAACCACTAAAAGTAGCAGTGAATAACTTAGTGAACCTATCTAGTCTCCACAAAGCATCTGCTGACATAGCTTCTCCCTCTGCTACCGGTGCTGCAATACCCGGCTGAGCTACTACGGCTGGTTGAGGTGCCGGATTCTGAAACTGTGGAGATAGCTGCTCTGGCACGTGGGCGGCAAGATTCTGGGCACCTCCCCCAGCCTGAGAGACCGTTGGTGCTGTAGGAAGAAGACATGCCTGTGCTACACTCTCCATGTGTCCGACTAGACGGACAAGAGTGTCCTGAAGCACTGGGTAGCTATGAACCCCTCTGGGACCTGAGCTGGTCCAACTGGGACTGCTGGAACTGGGACCTCCTCGTCAGACTCGACCTGAGGGTCCTCCACTGGGGTTGCTGCTCTAGGCTGAGCCTGGCCCCGGGCTCGGCCTCTAGCACGGTCTCGTCCTCGAGCTCGACCCCGAGTAGGAGCTGTAGCAGGAGTGTCAGGCTGCTGAGCGGAACTAATGGAAGCACGCGTCCTCGCCATCTTCAAGAGAATAGAATAGAAACTCAATCAGTACTCAAAATTCATAGCGCACGAGATAGAAGAAAAGAAATCTGGAGTCATCCTAACTTCGCAGCCTCTAGTGGATAAACACAGACGTCTTCGTACTGATCCCTCAGACTCTACCAAGTTGTCCGTGAGTTGTGAGACCTAAGTAACCTAGTGCTCCGATACCAACTTGTCACGCCCCTAAATCCCACCATTTGGCCGTGATGGCGTCTAACATTGAACTCGCTAGACAAGCCAACGTGTACAATTAAACTAGCATGATAACCTCGAATCAACAGAACAAGCTAAAGAAGTTCACAACTTAACAGTGGAAATAGAATATAGTTCAAAACTAAGTAAAGACAATATGATACATCGACGCATAATTTTCCGAACACCTGGAGTCACAAACTCACGAACTGTCTATAAGAGGGCTAAATACAAAGTCTGAAAGAAAATACATGACTGTGTCTGAAACTAGAGGAAAAACAAGACAAAAGTGAAGACATAGGGATTGGAGAGACGCCAACGCCCACGAACGCCAGCGGGTATACCTTGAAGCCTCTAGGATAAGCTGGAAGACACTCCCACTAATGATGTCCTCCGGGTCCGGCTGCGTAATCTGCACAACATAAAGAATTGCAGGTGTAGCATCAGTACAACTGACCCCATGTACTGAGTAAGTGCCGAGCCTAACCTCGGCGAAGTAGTGACGAGGCTAAGACCCGACAATAAGATGTACCTGCGCAGTTCGTATATATATATATATGTATGTATATATATATATGTATGTGTATATATATATATATGTATATATATAAACACAGAAAAAGAAATACAGGAAGTAATCCATAAACAAGGGAAGGGGAACATGCCGTGGGGAGATAACAGTCTCATATAGGAAATGTTAAACAAAGAGAGGAACAACAAGGCCAGAATATCAATAAGGACCAGAAATCACAAGCTTGCATGGAATCACCCTTCGTGCTTTTACTCTCGTCCTCACTATGCAATGTATAATGTAATCAATGTAGATCATGGAACGGCATCACCCTTCGTGCTTTTACTCTCTTTCCTCACAGTATAATCAATGAAAATCGGTGCGGAATGGTACATCGTACGGCACGGCATCACACTTCGTGGTTTAAACTCTTTCCTCACAATATCAAACAATGCACGACATCACCCTTCGTGCTTTAACACTCTTCCTCACCCAAACATCAATCACAAACAAGGGCAAGGGAGTAAACAGAATAGAAATACAAATCCCGGCAATGGAACAATAATTAAACAATTAAATCCCGATAAGGGAACATCAATTAAACAATTAAATCCCGAAGAGGGAACATCAGTTAAATAATTAAATCCCAGCAAGGGAACAATAACAGTAATCTAAACATTCCAATAAAGGAGACAATATCAAAAGCAACAATGACCCGGCAATGGTATATTTTAGTAGTTCTTTCTCTTTCTTTCACTTCATTTCATAATTCACTCTATTACTTGAACCAATGCCCCAAAGGATACAATTATCTCATATACCTTCATCATTCGTATTACAATCTAAGCCAATGCTCCAAAGGATACAATTATCTCATATACCTCCATCGTTCGTGTTACAATTCGAGCCAATGCTCCAACAGGGTTTAAAGATTACAATTCCCTTCACATATTTCTTCACAACATATAGAAATCATCAATTAAGCATGGAAATTACCACAAACAGAATATTCACAATATAAGGACTCACGGTCATGCAAGACACCAATGTATAGATACCCGTCACCATGCCTATACATCGTATTTGACAATTACCAAGTAGCAAATTATACTCAACTCCTATTCCTTCAACCTAATGTTAGACTAAACACTTACCTCGGGTAAAAAATATAGCAATCAACCCTCTAACACCGCCTTTCCTTTAGAATTCAACTCCGAAATGGTATTATCTAGGCATAATCAACTCAAGTATATCAATAAGGACTCAATAATTCAATTACATATCTAATTTACCCATCTCCATGCATTCCTTCAATATAAAACAATTAGACCACAGGCCCGCTTGGTTCAAACACGAGGCTCGGACCAAAACCACGTCACCCATTCACCCATTCACCCACGAGCCCGAATATATAATTTGTTTTCAAATTCGACCCCAAAACGAGATCTAAATCAAGAAAATTAAAAAGTGTCTAACTCTACCCAAATTCCCAATTTTCTACTCTAATTTGCATGTTTTAGGCTTAGGAATTCATTAGATATAGATGAAAAATGAAGGAAACGAGTTAAAATTTACTAACCCAAGAAGTTTTGATGAGGGATGGCTTCAATGGATGCCTAAGGGCTTCGGAGAAGAAGAAGTTCGTTATCTTCTATAAAAATCCCGTAGATACTGGTTCTGGAAATATTTATATACCACTGGGTAAAATTTCCCTTCGCGATCGCGGAAGGGAGATCGCGTTCGTGAAGGGTAGACTGGACAGACCATCGCGATCGCGGAAGGGAGGACGCAATCGCGAAGAGTAAAAAAAGCCCGGGTCCAGAAGTTGACTTACGCGAACGCGTGGGACATCATGCGAATGTGATGAAGGAGGCCTGTAAAGCTACGCGATCGCGGGCAACTGTACGCGAACGCGAATAGGAAACGAGGGCTAAGCCCTCAGGGTCAAATAACCCTACGCGATCGCATGGAATGGACGCGACCGCAATGAAGGAAAACTTAAAGCTTCGCGAACGCGGAAGAGGCTTCGCGATCGCGAAGAACAAATGGACCTGCAACAGCTGAAGCAAAAACCAACAAATTTTCCTAAGTTCAAAATCACTCCGAGACACCTCTGAATCACTCTCGAGCCCTCGGGGCTCGTAACAAAGAACATACACTAACTCAACAACATCCTACGAACTTAACCGTGTGATCAAATCGCCAATATAACATCAAAAACAACGAATTAAGCCTCAAAATCCATGAATTCTATTGAATTTCATAAAATATCAAATTTTCCATTTTTAGTCCAAAATACGTCAAACGACGTCCAATTTCAACCAAACTTCATAGAAATATCTCAAACCACATATAAGACCTGTACCGGGCGCCGGAACCAAAATACGAGCCCGATACCAACATATTATAAAAAAATTTCATTTTAATTTTCTTTATAAATTTCAGAAAAACAATTTCACTCAAAAATTCATTTCTCGGGCTTGGGACCTCGGAGTTCGATTTCGGGCATACGCCCAAGTCCCATATATTCCTTTGAACCCTCCGGGACCGTCAAATAACGGGTCGGGTCCAGGTCCGGGTCCGTTTACCCAAACTGCTGACCGGAGTCAAATTTATTTATTTTAATATCAAATCTTAGCATTTTTCACAGAATTTCATATTAAGCTATCCGGCTATACGCCCAGACTACGTAAGCAAATCTAGGCAACTACAAATGATGTTTTGAAGGCCTCAGAAGTACGGAATGGGTAATAGAATAGGTGATGACCCTTTGGGTGGTCACACCTGTGGCCATGCGTGCCATGATATTTACACATCAAATTGGGGTTTCTTTTGGAAGGAGTGGTCTGTATGGGCCTGGGCCATCTAGTATCTTTGATTCTTCCACGTCGATACAATACGTGATGCGTCGATACTAAAATTATATTCCTACAATCTAGGTGCCTCTGTAGAGTCGGTATACTTATTGAAACCACATTTGCTCATAAGTCCCAGAGAATTCTGTCCTCAATCACTTCTTCGGTCATTTCGGGAGGAATAACACCTCGGGCCGCTGTTCCTACTATCTGCGATGTACGGTTGATGTCGGTCCTTGTTCGACCGTGCCTCCCTATGGATTCCCTATGATTTTTAGCTGCTGGCCTGTTTGGATTCACTGAATTGGAAGGGGCTCCTAATTTGTCATCCTCAACCCTAATCTTCGATCGTTACCAATTATGTACATCGGCCCAAGTCACTGCCGGATATTCGATCAAATTTTGCTTCAATTGATGTGATGCTATCGAACTTTGTTCATTCAATCCCTGAGTGAAAGCTTGAACCGCCCAATCATCTATAACCGGTGGAAACTCCATGAGTTCCATTTGAAATCAGGATACGAACTCCCTGCATTTCATTATCCTTCTGTTTTACTTTGAAAAGGTCTGATTTCCTTGTTGCAACCCTTTTGGCCCTGGCACGTGCCTTTACGAAAGAGTCGACTAACATGCAAAATGAGTCAATGGAATTTGGTGGTAGGTTGTGGTACCAAATCATTTCCCCCTTCAATAGTGTCTCTCCAAACTTCTTCAATAAAACAAATTCGATCTCATCATCTTCCAAATCGTTATCTTTGATGGCGTATGTATAGGAGGTGACATGATTGTTGAGATCAGTGGTCCCATTGTACTTACGTATATGCGGCATATGAAACTTTATTGGAATGGGATTCGGAGTTGCACTTGGGGGAAATGGCTTCTGTACAATTCTTTTCGTATCCATCCCTTTCAAAATTTCGGTGCCCCTGGTATCTAATCAACTCGGGAGTTGTATGTTTCCACTTTATTATAACTAGCTTTAATTTTCTTTTCTCCCGACTCAATTCATTTGGTGAGCTCCTCGAATATTTTCATTATTTCAAGATCGGTCCCCGATTCATTATTATTCGACCTCTCAGGTAATGGCTCAGCACGATGAGTGGCTTTTGGTTAGACCCCACACAGAGTTCTATGTTAATTTTATAGTTGTGCAATTGCGTCTTGCTAAGCCTGTAGCATTTCGAATAGTACATGGAGACTAATTCCTCTATCTCCTCTGCCCTGTGTACATTGGCCACCAGATCGGCCTTCTCTTGGTACACTCCCTTCGAGGTCTGCGCCCAGGTCTGCATCTAAAGCAACGTACTCCCCCGAGATTAGCTTGTGGCACCTCGACTCCTAGAACAATTACATTGTCATTCTCCCTGTGAAATCCGAGGCCATTATCACCATGTGCGTGTGCGTTTTGTGAGTTTGACATGTTTTAACCTGAAAGAAAAAACACTTGACAAGAACAAGCATAAAATAGTGTGTTTTATCAGAATCAATATTGAATAATCACTATTATCCTTATCCCCACGGTAGGCGCGAAGCTGTTTATCCTAAAATTTGGATAAAAATTAAACTTATATTTTGGTTGTAGGGATATGTGATTTAGTCCAATACTAATTGATAAATGAGAGAACAAATTAATGAATTAAATGGTAAAATAAATCAAACCAGTGTGTAAGCAAAACCTCAACATCGAATTGAAGTGTTCTCAAGGTAATGTAGTAACAACGGTACAGAAAAAAAACTCAGATGAACTGTAATTTAAATGAATAGCAAGAAAGAAATGATTGTATATATTTTTCTCAGTGAGATATGATTGTTACAAATGAATAGAATTCCCTTTTATATAGTAGAGGAGTCCTAATTAAGGTACACTTTTAATTATAATAGAAAATCATATTAACACCTGATTGATGTCGGTGTTACTCAGAGTCTGTCTCTTTCTGGCCTCGATTGATGTCGATCTTGATCTGAAAAGAGGCTTTGATTTCAGACTCGGCGTCCTAGATCTTTGATGTAACATTCATATCTCGACCAAATAGTTAAATCGAGTAGCCCCGATTTCCACCGTGTACACATATCAAGGTGAATTCATCCAACACTTACCTTCCATGAACCAAGGTAATTTTTTTGGAGTATTTTGAGTTGATTACTTCTCCTAAACACCTATATTAATGAGGATTAATCTTGAAGATCCATATATTTCAATTCAAATCCTCAATTGGTCAAGAACACTACAAGTTGGGATTCTCAGGAGTCGTACTACAAGAGGTATGTCTACCATCTCTAAATACTCTATGGTGATTATTTATGTATGAAATATATGTTAGGGCTTATGGGATGGTGATTGGAAGACATAAGAGCCTAACCTAGGTTGTGTTGTTGGTTTAGAGATTGTAAAATGGTTTAATTAAGGATATTGATGATTTGGGCGTAAATTATTGGGCATGCATGTACTAATGGAAGTTGTGGATGGCCTACAGATGATGATAAGGTGAATCAATGGTATGAAAGGTGGTTGTTAGGTGATGAAATTCCATTTAAGGAGGTTGTACAAAGATAAACACATTATATGTAGATAAATAGTCTAAATGACTTAAAGTATAGAAATCTTACTAATATAGGTACAAATGTGTTGCATTATTATAGATTGAGGTTGTTCAGTATGGTGGACCATCGTAGAACTATTAAGTGGAGAATTTCAGGTATGTTGGCTAAACTTCTCTCTTGGAATCAAATTCCATTATGTTCCCGTATGTTTCAAGTATGGTTGACTCAAGTTCATAATTCCCGCGATTCGATCTATTCTTTATTTTATTATTCCAAATAAGCTTGTGTTGCGAGATATATATACTAAAAATGTGCACCAAATTCTCTTGTCATATTGTATTCTCCGTTGGAAATGTTTCCTGCCGTGACCAATATGTCGAGATAGTATGATTTCAAATCATGTTTAAATTGCAAGTTGTTATGCTCATTTGTGAAAGAAAACTCAATGCGCCTAATACCCCTATTGTTCATATTTATGCTTACGTCCTTAATCTCAAATGCTCTTATTAATGATGATCTATAAAATATTCTTGAAAGTGAAAGAACTGAGAGTAAGATATAAAATGTGGACATGGTTGTTGTAGCTAGTGCATTTAATCTTGAGTCGTGCTTAAATCGTAAATCACCATGCCCCCCTTTATATGTATTTCCAATGTGATTTGAGTTCTTACGTACTCAAGAGTTTAAATAGTGTATTGCCCTTTTGTGAAGAAGTATTTAGAAAGTTACTGTGTATTACTCGCTTATGATTTTTAACTTGTGTTGTGATTACAAGTCATTGTGCTCCATACTTTGAAAAGAGATCTAATGTGTTTAAAGCCTTCATTACCAATGAACTTGAAGTTGTGATTTCTGTAATTTTTTATATGTTGATGTTGATGGTGATCCTTGAAAGTAAATAAAAGGAAGTGTGGAATATGAAATACGGCCGACGTGTCATGAATAAATAATATTGTCATGGTCAAACGTGCCAAGGATGTATTGTTATTGTGAGTGGTTGAAAATACAAATGAAGATCTATACAATGTGGAAGATGATGAGGTGAATATATTTGTACTTTTGTTTCTTTGTGTGCAAAACAAAAATATTTTCGGGAGTATCATTAGAAAACCAAGGAAGGGTGGGTCATAAGGCCCACACCTAAAACTACACGTGACGGTGTAGGAGTGGATTGTGATTATTCCCATTATTTGGGATGAAATTGAAATAATGGTGCAATGGTGACTATTCCCCTGTATTGTGATGAAACTGGTAATAACTGTGAATTTGAAAAAATTCAATCCACACGGCATATGTTGGAAGGCAGCCTAGCCGATCGGGTGGAGATCAAACGTCGTGTTGCGCACATAGTGGTACTACTCTTGGTAACACCTTTCTTTCGCATCACATGTCAAACCACATTGTTCGTGGGGAGGTGGCCTGGTCGATCGAGTGTGATCAGACCTCGTGTTAAAGACACAGTGGTATATCGGCGCTAATGATCTCCCAAGCAAACATATATGTTATTTTCTTATTTTCAAATTTTGTTATGTTTCAATTGGGCATTTGGATATTGCTGATTGTGACTTGCTGCTTTTATAGTTTTCCATTTCTTATATGGGCATTCTATATTGAAAGAGGACATTAGCTATACATACTAATGCTATTCGACGGTACTAACGTCCCTTTATCCGAGGGCGCTGCATCTTTAATGGATGCAAGTGGTTCCACAGCAAGAGACATTGATCAGTGATAGTGGTACTCTCTCATCCCAGCTAACTTGGTGAGCCCCACATCTTTTCGGGGTCATGTATCTTTGTTTCTCATGTACTGTATTTTGAGGTATAGTCGGGGTTTGTTACTGGCAATTCCATATTACTCTTTTGTTATACTTAGAGGCTCTATAGACAGGTTTTGGTGGTATTTGATATTAAAAACTGAATTAGAAATGTTAGTATTTGGTAAACTTGTTTTTCATTATATCTATAAACCTGTAATTTTTTTGAATTTATTAATCAAGCTGCTAATGGTAATGAATTCGATATCGTCTTCATGATCTCCTTATTGGTTAATTAACAAGGTTATGAATTCTTTTTAAATCATGGGTGAGTTTGGGTAGAAAGTATTCAACATGGTTGCTCAGTCGGGTTCACTCGGTCGAGCATCGGTCGCACTCCCCGAGTTTGGGGCATGATAAATTTGGTATCAGAGACTAAGGTTTTAAAGTGTCATAGGATGTGCCGTGTCTAGTAGAGTCCTTCTTATTGGTGTGTTGTTGACCACATCTATAATGAGCAGGCTACTCGGACATTTAGGAAATTCCTCACTACTTTGATATTCCAGATCGTGCGATAGAGCCCAATATAGGGAGCTAATTTCCTCGTTATGTCTCATTTTCCAGATGAGTAATCCACGAGTTGGAATCACTAAGGAGGGAATGATCCCGCAATCGAATCTGGGGGAGATTCCACAAGAGTTCGTTGGGAGAATGCGTCAAGCCGTGGAGGGTTGGAAGAACTTTTTGCTAGGGGAAATTTAATTGTTCCTACCGATGTCACAACACCACCAAATCGTGTGGTGAGAGTATCAGATAAACAAAAAAACAGTCGTTGGTACTGATGAGCCTAATTGTTTGGTTTGTGTTGCTCCCAAATGCACACGCAAGAATACATGGTCGACAAGTAATATAGGGTTGTAAGTCCAGATATCATATACACAGGAACTTGTTATTAACTATCAACTAAATTAAACCCAATTTTTCTATTAAAGTGAATCTTAATGTATGAACATTTAACTAAAATTAATCTAGAGTAACAAATTAAGGGATTAAAGAAAACAACGACATGCTTAAAGAGGAATTCAATGTGAGTGAATATTCCAGAGATATGGGTTAGCTAAAAATCTCGTTGAGTTTTCCACTTAAATCGTCTAATTAATTATCTAGTTTGTTGGTTGACAGGGTTAATATTGCTCGCAGCCTTCTCTCGAAGTACTACTCGCCTATTCAAGCTAATCTAACGCCTATATTCCTATGGAATTAGAATTAACAAAAACACATTAGTAATTCTTGTATANCGTAGATAGTATTCAATTGGTGATCAAACAATAAAACAATTAAGCAGAACATTGAATAAGTAAACCTATATGATAAAATAATAAGAACAATTTATGCTTCAAACTACAACGTTCATGTAGCATCCCCTCAAAATTAGGTTTAGACTTGCGTTTATACGAGTTGGATGGGGGGAGGGTCTTGGGAAGAAATAACCTTGTACCGGGCAAATTTGGTTAAAATCCAATGCCGGCCTAGCGTGGGGCACTGGCCCGGGCGTTGGTTATTTCATCTTTCTGCGTGGGGCGGCATAGGTGGCGTGGGGCGCTGCATGTGGCGCCGAAAACAAAATTTTCTTTTTTTCGTCCGTTTTGGCTCTAATCTTGCACCTTTCTCCCCCAATTGCATTCGGATGATTAATAAATATAAAAACACCCTGAATGAGCATAAATCAATACATTTTACATCCGAAACCCACAAAACACGAGTAAAAAATGAGGCGATATACATATAAATATATGTACTTTAAGCTAAATATCAATACCCCACACTTAGACTCTTGCTTGTACTTGAGCAATGGGACTAACAACTACACCCCAACAACGTACAAGTCAACCAGGGAAGAGCTATTTAAATGTTTTTTCAACATACACTCTACCAATGACCATGGTTCATAGCAACAATTAAACTGTAGCATATGTAATCACTTACACTTCCCTTTACTTATACCATTCTTCACCTATTCACAACAAAGACAATGTGCTCATAACAATCCTAGCCTCAAAAGCCGACTCAATGCACTTATGGCTTGAACACCCTAGATGACGGAGAAGTCTAATAACGTTAGTTATCCCTCGTGAAACCATGCCCCCTCACAATAAGAACAAGAGGGTAAGTTGAATCCATATATTCAAATCTCATTATCAAATATGGTTAGAGGACTCCCATATATCAAAGAAAATCTCTCACTCTCACAAAGAAGTCACATGCATGTAAAAGGTACTATAGGCTTGCCCAGAATGTAAATATCCACTAATGTAGGTTCACTCATTCTAAAATAAATTAGGACTTTATATGGTTGTAATGTGGGTTAAGGGACAGGTATGTTATATTTAGGATTAGTGGTTCACCCTCCCAAGAACATTAACACATCACATAATAAACTTCATGCACAAATTCTTTAATCCACTTCAATCTCACAAACAAGATCACTCCCCAAAATTATTCCCTGTTTACTTAAGCACTACTTTCATTTATACCCCACTAGCAAGAACAAGAAAACAATTCATTCATCTCAATTTTTCCTTCTCTTTTTTTTCCATTTTTTTTTCCATTTTTTTGTTTTTTTCACACACTCCGTACATTAAAGTTCATTGGCTAGTGACTTTTGATTTCAACTCTATTGCACCAAAGGGCCCTTCGATGGTTACACTCGAAAGCTACTCCACATCTCTTACCTTACTTCGTTTATAAAGTAAGTGCCTTAGGAGGTAAAGGTAAAACAATCATAAATTAAGAACAAAGTAGGGGTACGACTTGTAATGTGGGTGCCAAAAGAAAGGTCTATAGGCTCAAGGGGGATAGAAACAAAATTATTTATTTTTATGTGACAAGCACAATTATGATTAAGCAAGAAACGCCTACTTCATCTTCTAGATTAGCTCAACTGAACAAATTTGCGTCGATTAAGACACGAGGCAAGTTCTAGACTACACAGCGTAGCACAGAAGATGACAAAGCCATACACACATTGCACTTGACTCAATCAAAACGGTTTTTTTCAACTCTCAAGTCAAGAAAGCAAACATAATTGTGAAAATTTAAGCCATAATGCACTATATGACATACAAGTCGAAAAACTGAAAAAACCTGTCACAAAATAGGCTATTTACTTTACTTATACTTCACAATTCAAACCAAATACACGGGAAGATAGAATGTATGTTATAGCCTAATGTGCTAGCACCAAACACGTCAATAGGCAACCCAGTTTCTTCCTAACCTACTCCTAAAAAAAGTACACGGTTCGAGCTACACCCTTGGAAAAGAACCGGCGCCGAAAGAAAAATCAAGGCATACTACCTAACCATCCTAAAAAAATCTTTTTGTAATTTTATATTTTTTTGTTTTTTTCTTTTCTTTTCTAAAGAAAACTAGACTCAAACTAGACTAAGTAAAACTAGTAAACGAAATAAAGTGATACAATTTATACAAGTACATCACAAGTAGTATTCCTTCCACCCCACACTTATATTATGCATAGTCCTCGATGTATATAAATATGAAAAATAGAGTAGGGTGAAAAGAAAACTCTATGTCAATCGGAGTCCTCCTCCTAAGCATGCCCTTCATCTGCAACTTTGGGCACATCATCATCAGGTCATAGAGGCACCAAAGCAAGGGGCCACATAACATCATCACCTACCTTGTCCTATTTGTCTGAGCCCTCGTAAGTGTTTGCGTCCTCCGGCGAGTGAAAAAGTCTGTCAGGTGCAATCCCAAACATCTCCTTGGATGAGCTCGACAAGTCATTGCATAAATGCTTACGCTCTTTGTCTGAAATACCAACTCTGCTCATGAGTAAATTCAAAGAGTTGTAGAGGTATCTGTTAAAGATTTCATCTCTTTCGTTATGTGTTGCCTGAGTGAGCTTAAAAGACGTCTCCAGCAAGGATGTGATGTCAAACATTCGTGTAGGAGCCTCTACCACTTCATCATACCCTGGGTACTCCAGCACCTCCTAGTAGATCATATATTGAGCGAGCAAATTGTCGAAGAAGAACCTCTTAATTTGCCGCCCAAACCGTGTGTGGGCCATCTCATCGAGCATGATCTCACCCACATTAATGGGTCTGCCAGTCACCAAAAATAATATGACATACACTCTTGCTCGAGTGCAGTTGCTGATGTGCTCCACTAGTATGAGTCTAGCTTGCAAACAATTTTGTCCACACCTTGGCAGTCTTGTTGAAATCACATCGAACCATCGAAAGGTGAATATCTCCTTGCTTTCTTGTCAACTTAGCATTGGAATCCACGCAACAAAGAGTGTGACATATCCTTGTGTTGTTTGGGCTTCAGACAAATTTTTGGAGCCTTCTGGGATAAGCATTCTAAACCCCCAAAAATGAACATAAGGACTGCCTATCTGGTGGTACATCCTTCCCATGTACATGTGACCTGAACAAGTTTGTATCCCAATTGGTGTACATTTCCCAAACCATGCTCAAATTTTCATGCCCGAGGCATTCTATGAGTTTGTCCATATTCAGTCCACGCAACCGGCAAGGACATCTGGGAAGTTTCGTTCTAAAGGTTTAACATTTATCCCCATCTCAGAGACATACCGCCCATATGGTATGAAATCCCTATGCCATGCAATAGCCGCATCAGTGACTAGTTTCATGCGAGGCCTTGGTTGCAATGGTGTCATGACCCAAAATCCCTAAGGTCGTGATGGCGCCGGACGTCAAGGTCAGGCAAGCCAAAACATTAATTAATTGAAATAACTTTCCGTTTTAAAACATTTATGAAAAACACTTCCTTTCACTTCATTACATAATAACCAAATAAAAGTCCGTTAATTAAAAAAATGGTTTAAAGATTTCACTTAAGCAATTATATCCTAAGACATATCCCAGAACCTGGTGTCACAAGTACATGAGCAATTTCTAAGAATTCAACAATCATTACAAGCATGTCTGAAATACAACAGGACAAGGAAATTTTGACGAAATAGATACAGTGCGAAGGAGGATCTGTGAGCTGTGGCTAGCCTCCGGATGATGCACCTTGCCTAAGTATCCGAATCCTCCACATTGTTATGAAATTACCTGTGCAATAAAAATGCACAGCAAGTGTAGCATGAGTACAAAAACAACGTGTACTCAGTAAGTCACATGCCTAACCTCAGAGAGGTAGTGACGAGGGGTTGACTTGACACTCACTAAGGTCCAACAACATAATATATGACAGAATATGATGAAGTACAATAGACATGTAGGACAATGAGCAGAGAATACGTATCACGTACAGAAATCCAGGTAACTACTGAGAATAAGCAACAATGTACACTTTCCTTTTTCCCAAATACATGTCAAGACCAAATCAATAAAACAGTACCAAATAGTCATGAACGCACAAGGATAAGACGGCTGGCCGGAGTCGAAGGAATATCTAACCACTGAATAGTTCTAAAGCTTCCCCCGCTCGCAAATCATACCTGTGACTCAGGTGCTGACACATTTATACCAAATTACCATAAAGCTTCCCTCGATCGCGAATCATACCTGCGATTCGAGTGCTGACACACTTATACTGGATATTATAAAGCTTCCCCCGCTCGCGAATCATACCTGCAACTCGGGTGCTGACACGTTTATACCAAATTACCATAAAGCTTCCCTCGATCGCGAATCATACCTGCGATTCGACTGCTGACAAACTTATACTCAATATTATAAAGCTTCCCCTGCTCGCGAATCATACCTGCGACTCGGGTGATGACACATTTATACACATTAAATCCGTATTTTATCAAGAAAATCTTTTTCTTAGGAAAGTGGTAAAATCCTTATTAAAAGAAACATGAAATATAGGTTTTGAAATCATTTGTTTTTGAAACTCATTTGTCAAGTTTAATGATATTCCACGATACATCCTAGTCCAGGTACACAAATATCCATAGAGAGATGAATTCTCTTTTTAGAAGATTAACAAGATGAACTCTAGTTTTCTTTTAGATATTCGATTACGTCATCGATTATATTAGCAGTTTAACATTACAGGTAGGATTACAGGTATAACATGTAAGGCATGCTAGTGGGTCCTAGACTACCCGGATATAGCATAATAGTAGCTACGCATAGACTCCCTTCACCTCGTGCGTTCGTAGCCCTCGAAGATAATAGCATGTACTGAATAATTGACCTAGGGGGACGATTCTCCCTCACAATGTTAGAAAGGAGACTTACCTCGCTCCAAAATCCCCACACCGGCTTTCGAGCCCCTCCGATGACTCCAACGGACGCATAACGCTCCGAAACTACCACATACTGACAGAGTAATGAAAATTCATCCTAATACTCACAACCAATTCAGATTATATACTTTTCGAACCCCGCTTGGAGAAAAAGACCAAAATGCCCTCAGGCCCACGTGCTCGGAAATCTGCAATTCTCGAAGATACATTAGACCCATAGCCTTACTAGTTGAATCATGCAATTTACTCTACATTCCATTCTCAAATTCGTGGCTAAATTCCAAATTTACATTTTCTAGGTTTCTTCAAAATTTTCCCAAATTCCTATCAATTTCCATGGCTAATCAATGCATATAATCTTGTATTCATCTAAGAAATGGAAGGAGTTTACTTACCTTGATGCCTAATAAGAACCCCCCTTGAAATGCTCTCCAAAAATCGCCCATGACAATGAAAAATGGGTGAGAAATGACATAAACCCGTCTTTAAAACATTCTGATAAGGCCTCTTTCGCACCTGCGATCCAATGGCCCCTACTGCGGCTCCGCACATGTGGAAATTCCATCGCAGGTGCGGCTCTGACTTGACCCATCAAATTCCCGCTTCTGCGATCCCCTCTTCGCACCTGCGATTCCGCAGGTGCGACCAATCTTCCGCACCTGCGGCGTCCTCAGCTCCAGCCCCAATCTCGCACCTGCGGCGCCCTTAGCCACACCTGCAGCTCTACACCTGCGGTCAGAGCCTCGCAAGTGTGATTACACCAGATAACAGCAACCATCAGCCTTCTCCAACTTCAAATATTGATCCGTCAATCACCCGGAATCCACCAGGGCCCCCCGAGACCCTGTCCAATCACACCAACCGCTCCCAAAACATGACACATACTTGCTCGACCCCTCACATCACATTATACAACGCCTAAATCACAAATCGCCTTAAATCAAATTCTTTATGAACTTAGAATTTCAAATTTCTACATCCGGTGCCGAAACCTATAAAATCACACCCGATTGACCTCAAATTTCTCACACAAGTCATATTCAGCATTATGGACCTGCTCCAAATTCCGGAATCGCATTTTGACCTCGATATCAAAACTTTCACTTTCGGTCGTATTTCTCAAAAACCTTTAGATTCCCATCTTTAGACAAATGACTTGAAAATGACCTACGGACATCCAAATTCACTTCCGATCGCGCTCCCAACTTCAGAATCAACATACAAAGTTATTCCCAGACTCGGAATCCCAAACGGACATCAACAACACTGAAATGCACTTCAAGCCCAAATTTAAGAAATTCTGCTAAAATGCTAACTCCCACAATATACACTGAAATGCTCTCGGGTTATCCAAAACCCGATCCGAACATACGCCCAAGTCCGAAATCTTCATACGAACCTACTGGAACCTTCAAATCCTGATTCGGAGGTCGTTTACACAAAATTCCAATCTTAGTTGATTTCTCCAACTTAAGGTTTCTAAAATGAGAATTTTCTTTCCAAATCAACTCTAAACTTCCTGAAATTAAATTCCGACCACGCCCACGGGTCATAATACCTGAAATGAAGTTGCTCACAACTTCAAATCGCTAAATGACGCGCTAGATCTCAAAATGACCGGTCAGATCGTTACATTCTCCCCCACTTAAACCGACGTTCGTCCTCGAACGTGCTAAGAACTGCTATGGAGTAATCTGAAATCACTATTTAACATTTCGAGCACCTGGCCGTGCTATCACAACATAGTCGAGCACAATAGCTTGATCAAATCTGGATATTTCTTCTTTATCCATATAATGAGCTCAGAATTCATCCAAACACATGAAATTTTCTCTAGTCAGGCCTAGTTCCAATATATAAGCACTGCATCAACTAGCACACGATATACCAGATCATAACTGCATACCCTTGCTGTATCGGCACCATGCACCACATAACTCATCATCTGACCACAATGACGCTCCCCGAACCTTAATAGCCAAGGTCCACGAATCTGATGCTCCCAATGCACCTCATAAAAAACATACACACACCCTGCTATAATGTTGACGATACCACCAAAATGGAGGAAATGTGCAGAAATTCATACTCAACTGCAGAGTTAACAAATCCTTGAATACCTCATCTTGACTAGAATCATCACTTCTTTATGAACCTGAATAATGGTATTTTCTCTTTAATATACACTTCACATAAACGCATCGCACTGATCCCTCATCTTGACTAGAATCATCACTTCATTATGAACCTGAATAGTGGTATTTTCTCTTTAATATACACTTCACATAAACGCATCGCACTGATCCCTGATCCGATAATATCGTCTCACCTAGTATGAACTGCTCAGACAACAAATCTCCCTCAAACATGGCCAACAACCTCACATGATACCACATCGCGCCAATACAACTTGTAAAGGCATCTGATTCTCGAATACAATCAACTTCGATTTTCTATATTTCTGCAATATTTTCTATTATTCATTTTTCTCCATTACCTTGATTATCAGTAACCCGTATTCATCCTAAAAATAAGCTTTAGTCAAAGGGTCTAATTTTTTGGTTAAACAACGCTAGAGCTCAAAACGACCCGTCGGTCGTTACAAATGGTGCATGTTGTGATCCCTCAGCAACCTGTTTCCCTTTAGTGGTGGAGGACTTACCTATTCCCTTTCCTTTGCTAGCACTGTCATGATCCATAATAACATGAAACACAAATAAGCATGAATGTGAGATCTCATCAACAAATATGCCCAAGGTTGCGCGAGTCAAAAATGACCCCACACTTAAAACTGAAGGTGCAATGTACAATACTATGGGTATTCACAATGCAAAAGTGTTTCACTCCAAAGCTATGGTTACTCAATAGTTCCCCATGCCACACAATAGCTAAAAGTCACTAATAAATTCCACACACACAAGTGATTGATCATGGCTTAGTGAATTCACCTTTATGCAAGCAAGTGGCATATATTAGTTTAATTTCTACAAATACTATAACTACACTAAATAATATAACTCTACAAAACTCTACAACTTACATTATATAAGATACATGGTGTGGCAACATGTGTACATTGAAACCAAGCTCTTGTAACGACCCGGTCGGTCGTTTCGTGAGATTTGCCCCGTTTCCCCCATTTATGCTTTATCATATATTACTTAGCATGTTTATGTTGTGTTGGGTTGTTTGGTTTGGGTTCGGAGTGGTCGTGGTGAGAACAGAGTCACTTGGCCGCTTAAAGTAGCCAAATAGTTAAAAAGTCAAACTGGGAGTTGACTTATTGGTAAACAACCTCGGTAGTGGTTTGGTTTTGGTGATTTCTAGTCGGTAGTGGAAAATAGGCTATAGGGCTCAGAATAGTATTTGAACAGTTAGAGCAGGTTCATAATGTCATTTTGGATATGTGTGCAAATTTTCAGGTCAATCAGATGTGTTTTGGTTGGTTTCAGCATCATTGGCGAAAGTTCATAGGTTTTAATTTGATGTAATTTTGGTTTTTTTGTGTTGTTTTTCGTGTTTCGAAGGCTCGACTAAGTTTGAATGATACTATGGGGTCTGTTGGTATGCTTGGTTGGGGCCGAAGGGGCTCGGGAATTATTTTGGATGGTTAGCGGAGGTTCGGACTTAGGAAATTTGCAGAAAATAGCTGCTGGTGTGAATCTACTAGTGTGGCTGCACGTGCGAATAGGGGGCCACAGGTGCGATGCCACAGGTGTGAAGGACCCTGCGCAGGTGTGATGATAGGCCAGGCATGAGGAACCCACAGGTGTGAAGCAATGGGCGCACCTGCGAAGCTGCAGGTGCGGAAAAGGGATCGCATATGCGAGAATTGGACTGTTAGTGGGTTTTCACAGGTGCGCACCTAGGACCGTAGGTGCGAGGGATTGTCTGCAGGTGTGGATTAATTGGGAAGAACAGTATAAAAAGTGCCTCTGCAAAATTTTGGTCATTCTTCCATTGTTGCATGCGGGTGGAGCTTGGTTGAAAGAAAATTGAAGAAGGTATTCGAGGGTCTTCAGTGGAGGTATGTTCCCGGTTTATAAAACTCGTTTCTATGTTATTTTGTACGGGTTAGGCTTGTAATTTGAAGAATTAAAGTGGAAAAAGTTGGGAAAAATAGGGAGGAAATTTGGAAATTCTTTTGGTGATTTGAGTAGGCAATTATGGTCCGATTGTGGTGTTTTTGGCATGTATAGAATCGTGGGATGATGAGAATTCTAGTGATGTAAATCTTATTGAATTGCGAGATGTGCGCTCGAAGCTCGGTTTTGGGCGTATTTGGAGAATTGTGTTAAATTTATATCTTTCGATTGGGCTTTGTTCCATTAGCGTATATTGATGATGGTAATCTGATTTTGGTTAGATTCGGAGCATTTGGGAGCCAATTCGAGGGGCAAGTGCATTGCAGAGTAGCTTTTGGGCTATTTTGAGGTAAGTAACGATTGGAACTCTAAACCTGAGGGTATGACACCCCATTATTTGATATTGTGTTGATAAATGAGGTGACGCACACGCTAGGTGACGAGCGTGGGGGCGTGCCCCGATAGAGATTGTGACTTAGTCCGTCTCGTAGCGACTATTAAGTCGCGTATTCGGTTTGAAACCTTATGGTGTCCTGTGTTTCAGAAGTTTATACTTGTTTATGGGCTGTAAGCCATGTTTGTAGCCTTGTGCTGATCTGTTTAGACCCTCAGGGGCATTTTTCCATGTTTGGGTACTTTTACACTATTCTACCCCTATCATGTTAGAACAATTGTGAACTCAGTCATGTTTCCTACTTGTTGTTATTTTCACTGTTATCACACTGCTTTGAACACTCTAAAAATTATTTTTGGCTGAGTCCCGTGAGTCGAGATGAATGGCCCAAGTGGCTTGTGAGGGTGACTGAGTCAGGCCGAGAGCCGAGTATGTGATGATAGCTATATATCGGGTTGCACGCCGCAGCAATATATGTGTTATATATTATATGTGGGTCGGGTTGCACGCCGCAGCAATATAGATTATATATATATGGATCGGGCTGCACGCCGCAACAATATATGTTATATATGGATCGGGCTACACGCCGCAGCAATATACATATTGGATCGGGCTGGACGTCGCAACAAATATAGAGCTTGGACTGAAGGAACCTCTCCAGAAGTGTGTACACCCCCAGTGAGCACAACCGACTATTATATGGATAGGGCTGCACGTCGCAGTATAAATATACATTATATATATGGATCGGGCTGCACGTTGCAGCAATATAAATATAAATATATATATATAT
>ML317701.1:0-14199 GCA_005239505.1 Nicotiana paniculata
TATCTGGACTTCAAATCCTATATTACTTGTCGACCACGTACATTTGCGTGTGCATTGGGAAATAAACCAACATACATACATGATGGGCAACTGCATATAAATATATCCACTTGAATTCTAAGGTATATGTATGGTTGAAAAATAAATAAAATTTTAAACCAATTCCAAACCCATTATCACAAGAAGAGAAGTGGGTGCAATGATAATTAAAAATATTCATGAATAATTTGTATAGTCTAGTACCTTTAGCATTCACATCAACAATAATTTCTAAAAGCAGTGGAGCAATAAGAACACCATGTGATTTAAATAAAAGAAAAATATGAGATTTTGGATTACCTAACAGATCAGAGGGTAATTTAAAAGCTTGCTGATGCCAGGGATAAACTTGGTCGAATAATGTAACGGTATGAATAAATTTAAACAAATAATATAATGGAGGTTAAATATAGATAATAAGCAGAAGGGTATATTTGGTCATTTTCTCAAAGGAGAATTCAACTTTTCCCGTTTAACTGTATCAACTTGTTTATTCCACAAACAAATTAAATTAAATGGGGATTATAATATGAAAATTAATGAAAACGAGATTATTTAGTGGATATATGTTTTGATAAATGTTTGATTCATTAGATTATAAATGAGATATATGTAGTTTAAGTTAAAAAATGAGTTTGATTTTATAATAAATAAACTTTTGATAAATTTTATTTTTAATTTTAACCGCAGTGTTATTAAAGGACTTCAGAAGAAGTGTTTTAGAAAAGGGCACTTTAGTCATTTGGTTATTTTATCTCATGAATTATTATCCCTACATTGACTGTATATAAAATAATATCAAAATTATGTTATAACTAATCATGAGATTGCTTTGAAAATAAATTCCAACAAAACACTAGATTAAATGATTTTATAGTTTAATCCGAGGTTGTTATCCTTATTCCATAAACCAAACAACCTATTTAATCGAGTAAAAGCTAATAGCAGCTTCTGTCCTTCAATTATTAGTATATTTTGAGTTTAGTCCTTCTAATATCTGACTAAAGCATATATAACCTTCAATTACTTGTCTTGTGCACTTTTGATCTCTTGTCGGGAATTATTAACTGTAACCATTTAATTACCCATGTGTTACGATAAGCTTGTACTGTTATTTTTCGTTTGAGGATATTATTATACTTCTAAAAATAGTTCAAATACATACAACCAAATCTCTCTATAACATCTTAATTTGTTTCGAATATTTCTAGATATTATAGTGAAGT
Organism: Nicotiana paniculata; assembly: GCA_005239505.1. NCBI lineage: Eukaryota > Viridiplantae > Streptophyta > Magnoliopsida > Solanales > Solanaceae > Nicotiana > Nicotiana paniculata. The sequence goes on from ML317701.1 coordinate 1,266, forward strand.
GTTGTTATAGAGAACGTATATTATAACATAACATAAAAATTGGTTCCGGATAAAGATTTGATTTTTATAATGAAATATTGTTATATAGGGATGCTGTTATAGAGATGTTTGACTGTATTTCCTATATTAAGGGAGTAGAACCACACTTTTCAATTAATTGAAAGTTAAATAGTTGAGTCATATATCATAAGGACCTCAATTGTAATTTACCAATAATCCAGGGACCCAAAATGCTATTAGCCCATCAAATAATATAAAATCAAAATCAAACCCTAAGTGATATTTGGCTTTTGTTTACTATTTTTCTTTAATTATATTTAAAAATCGAGTCAACTTCCTTAAAAAAGTTAGAGAAAGGGGGAAAAGGTCCCAACTTTCACGATCATTGGTCGTAGCATTGGCACTACGAAATTAGTAAAGTGTAAACTTCACTCTCCATTGTTGAAGTAGCGGCGACTTCCAAATCTTTCGGCCGTGGGTGTTGGAATTCAGCGTCAAATTTATGCACATGAGGTGTTCGACAGTTTGCCAATCTGTAGCAAGCTGCATGAATATACCAAATAGTACTACTGGAAGTCCTTATCTTCTGCCAAAACCCGTTAAATTCTCTAACGGTGCATTGGTGTTACGCTCGCCTAGTTCGTATGCTCATGTAAATGGGTTCTCTTGCCGCTGCGCCACTACGTCGGTGCCACCTGGCGAAGATGTGTTCTCAGTTGTTACGTCTAACACAAAGTCTGAAGTGGATTACCTTGGTCAAAGCACCAAAGGCGATTTGAACCTCAATTTTGGTACTACTCCATACATTTCTACAAGTAAGCTCAAAAAAAGAAGAGGACTTTTGCCTCTTTAGTTGAGCTTTTGAATTGATTCTGATATTATGTGTTGCTAATTGCTTAAAGAAGCCATTTTGGTGCACTAAGCTTCCACTTTTTTTTTTGGGGGGGTGGGGCTGGGGGAGGGGGATTGGACCATACATTGGGTCTTACCTTAAATTGCATTTTTGCAAGACACTGTTTCCACAGCTTGAAAAGTAACGCGACAGTTGTTGGACTAAAACGGTACAAAGATATTCTTAACATGGTGTTAGTATTGTCCGCTTTGAGCCAAGCTTGTACGGTTTTCCCCTAAAGATCTCACACAATTAAGAGTATCCAACTCCTTATAATTCTTTTTTACGTTCTACATGGGACTTTGTTCACACACCCAACAATCGTCCCTTTGAAGTAAGTTCATCATTTATGGGCTAATTTGGAAAGTAACTGTGTGTCACCCACACGAGCTTAAGTATTTAAGGTCACCGAAGCCCAAAGGCTGTGTATGCATCTTCAAAGTCTTAAACCTAGTAGACGGGTGAAGGCACTAAGTCGGGCCCCACACCACACGACGCCATCTTCATAGTCCCGCCAAACATTTGGCTCTGAATCTCATACCAGTTGTTGAACTAAATGGCCCATGGTGTGATACTGTCCGTTTTGGGCCAAGCCCGCACGGTTTTTCCCAAAAGGCCTTACACCATTAAGAGTATCCAACTAAACTAGATTATTTTTCTTTGCTACTTTCCATGTGAGACTTTGTTCACACATACAACAAGTGTTGCGCCAAGGTTCCCCTTCTACTAATCGCTTAATTCACAAAAAAAAAAAAGAAAAATCCTCTAACTTTTAAATTGATTATGGTTATTCAAATACTCCTTTAGCCCTTTGTTCCAGTTTATATTATACTCTTGGTATTTTGGTTTCCGCTAATTAACTTAAAGGTGACTTTCAAGAATTTAACTTAAATTAACTATTCAAATTCTAAATTTGATTTTGGTTTTCTTGATCAAACTAATGTTTTAACCACTATTTCACTACACACTTATATAATACGCACGTCAAATTAACAGTCCAAACTTTGTGTCGAGGCAAAAACATCATAAAATGGAAGATTTTGCAGTGACCCGCATCGGAAAAATAAAAGTTTTATTGATCACTTGCATTTGACGTTAGTATTAATAAAAGTGGCTTTGTGATGATAACTGAACTTTTAATTATAATTAATGAAATTGATGATCCAAATTAAACAACGCTTTAACTAGAAAAGCAAAAGGAAAGAAGATACAACATTTGGTGTATATAGTAGGATGTTGGTTAACTATTATGATTTAAACATGGCAGTTCCTTATCATTTTACCTTTGAATGATGCAGGAATTGATGGCCAGGCACTGCAAGGCCCTATTGAGGAGGTGGCAAAAATGGAAGCTCAAGAAGCAGAGAACCTGCTTCAACACTTGGGCATTCCGGTGCTGTATTACTGACCTTGTCTTTGTATTGCATTTATCAAGTTAGCATTTTGTTGTTCGTGTCACTTGCTGAAATTTCTTACAATGAGTAAACACTTTTGCTCCGTGTCATGTGCTTACTGTTTGCTATGAACAGTACCGTTCTTTTTTTGGATGTCAATTGGATGTGAAATTGCAACTAGACAATGGTCCATCTAACTGCACTCAAAATTTATATGCTAATAAATTTTTTTATGTAAATGATCTTGTATGATTATGTACAAAGCTTCATCTTGTGATAATCATAAGTACTTGAAGTTTTTTTGAGTGAATGACCTATTTAGTCTCTTAATTGGCTGAAGCTGTAGTAGTAGATTCTTATGTTTCTTATCTCATCGTTAAATATGAGATTTGGCTTTCCCCCTCTCAACTAGGGAAAAATTAAGCTTATGTATATCTCAGTGTTGAAAGAGGGACATGTGATTCTTGCGGGATTTTTCTGCATGTTATACTCATTGAAATGCTTTTACAGCATGAACTAAGAAAAGGCCTGGTATCTTAGCATCTTATTTTGCTAAGTGCTTGCAGTGTTTACGTGACATTTCTGATTTTTAAATCCACTGAAGATTTGTCACCTCTTATTTTGGAAGCAGCTGTAGCATTGGCATGTTGATCTTTGCAATATCTGACTCATATAATGTGCAGGTTCCGCATTCTGCTCGACATTCCCCCCGTGGCATATTCTGCACACGCACATTAAATCTACGATCAATAAGTGTAATTGGTTACGATATGGACTATACACTGATGCACTATAACGTGATGGTAAGTTCTTGTTTCGTGTGACATATTAGTTTGTGGTTTCCTTTTTACAAATGCAGGCAAATGTTTCGTTGCATATACATTTATTTCTTTTATTTACCATTCACATCTGTTATTTTCTTGATCTCTGACTTGCATAGGACAATGATATGCCAATGCTATGCAGGGAGCTAATCCTATAAGGCATCATTGGCACTGTTTATCCTTATATCTGTTTTATCTGTTACTAATTCTTTTATCTTTGGTGCCTTTTTCTTTTTGATAAGGAAAAATATGGTATTATCTTTGGTGCCTTATGAGGTTTGTACTTCTTTTAGGTGTTAGAGGCTATTGAATTCTGATGATAAGAAAAAATGCTTTGTGTGTTATCAAAAAAAGAAAAAGTGCTTTATTTGCCCTTCTTGATTTCATTGATGTTGCTTGTTTGAGTTGCACTTTTTTTTCAATTTTATGCTCTTAGGTTGTTGTTGGAAGTGCCATTGATTAGCATTTAGACAATAAAATTATTAATACATTGCTGTCATGTATATTCTTTTTTTCTTTTTTGTCCCTTGAGGAGCTTTAAATTGTCTTGTTTTTGTCATTGGTTACTGGTATAGTATGACTAAGTCCATAATTTACAGGCCTGGGAAGGAAGGGCTTATGATTACTGCATGGAAAATCTGAGAAGTGTGGGTTTCCCTGTGGATGGGCTTGCATTTGACCCTGAACTGGTATAGTCTGACCATGTGATCATGTTAATGGTTTGTTTTTAATACCCATTTGAGGACATTTCATTGGAAAACAGGTGATTAGAGGTCTTGTAATAGACAAAGAGAAAGGTAACCTAGTTAAAGCAGATAGATTTGGGTATATTAAGAGGGCAATGCATGGAACGAGAATGCTCTCAACTCGAGAAGTGAGGTATGACTTGGGCTTTTGTGCCTACTAATCAGTTCCCAATATTGATCCATATATCCATTTTTATAGCAAAGATGGTCCACAAATGTTGTTTTGCAAATTGGGAAGTTTCAAATCTATTTGCTCCTTGAAAATCTGAATGATTGTTCCACATTTTTATGTACTCTGTGGAAAATTGGGTAACATTTTGGGTAGCATCTCATATTTTCTATGTATGGAAGTGAGATTTACGGGAGAGAACTGGTTGATCTGCGTAAGGAGAGTAGATGGGAGTTCCTCAATACACTATTCTCAGTTTCAGAAGCAGTGGCTTATATGCAGGTAGATCACTTGGCCTCCCTCAATATACCATGCCATGACTCCATACCAAATGACTTTATTTTTTCATGTTTGTCATATACGTTTGTTAGGTTTTTTATTGTGAAAGGATTTCTATGACTTCCATCTGTTCTTTATGCAGTTACTTTCCTTTTTAAAAAAGATCATTGTAGGTTGAGGGTTTTCATTTATCATTGTTTTATTTGTTATGTTTCCTGCATTTTGATTATCTATTTTGTAATTGTTTTAGGGATCTTCTTGAGTTTGGTTTCTTCTTAAGCCATTTATTGATTGATAATTTAGGGTCCTAGTTTGCTAGGATCAGAGGTTGTATGGCCTGTTTTATTGCCCTGGTTTATATCTTGGTGTCCTCTATAAACGCTTGACCATGAAGGGGATTGGGTACTCTTCACTCCTGAATGGTCGCTTCGTTACTGCTCTCTATTTTACGTTTCCTTCTCCACAGAGGATTCCAGCTAGCTCTGTTCCAACAACTTATTAATGAAAGTGTCATTGATCCTTGAGTTATTTTTAGGAACTTTCTTAAACCACTTCTTCTTGAAGATATTTCTGTCATTCCACTGTCTTAGAAACTTCTGAATCAAGCCTTTATGAGATCTCTTGATTTTAAAAAAAGATTGAAAGACGAGGGGTGTCAAGACAAAGCTTCTTAAGGGAGCGGTAGCTAAGTATGGTGGTGAATTATAGTAAAATATGGTGAAAGTGGGTGGGTTAGTTATTAGGAAGAAGATATGATAGCAATTTTGTATAATAAAGCTCTTTATTCTTTTTCCAAGAGTAGTGCATAATGCATTTCTGGCAGAGCAGAAGCCTGTAAAGCTGTAGGCTAATGTTGGCAATACTATGTAGGGACATGGTTCAGAGAATGTTTAGTCTGAAAAGTTGTAATGCGATTGATGAGGGGGAAAGATTAAGGAAAGGACATAAGATATCTTAATTCCATGCCTAGCTTGTCTCCTCAGGCTTGCTATCCTAGGAAAATGATTGTTGGAATAAGCACAACTGTGGGCTTGTTGACTATAGGTGCCTGGTTGAGCTGGAGGCTGATTTAGGTACTGTGGAAGCATCTTCCTTAAGTAGGTGCTTACTTTAGATGATCTCTTGACTTTGGTGTCAGATTGTGGTGAACACGAGGTTTGTTATTGGTGCTTTTGCAGTTCAAAAGTGGATATTCTATAGTTGGCATCATGGATATTTTCTTCCGATAACTCTCGAGGGCTAGTGTCGCACAGTCCGAAACTCGGAGGAGGATGGGCTCGCCCCTTTATCCTTCTCCACTAAAATACTGGACTTTTGTCTGCGGTAAGGTTCGAACACGTGCCGTATGCCTAATCAACACATCACATGTTGCGCTCTTCCCGTTAGAACAAAGCCCTGGGGGCGGCATAGGTATGGATATTGATAGTTTATTGGTTTATTCATATGTCATTTGTAAAGTATTTTTCTAGCTTTATTCACTAAGCTACTTGTTTTTAATCCTTTCATAGAGGCGAACTTCTCCTAAAAGATGGTTTATCCTTTCTGTAGTTATATTTTCCTTTTTTGATGTTATAGAAATGAAATACACTCATCTACGACGTATTTGCCAAAAGAGATTGATACCTAGATAGAAAGGACGTCTCCACAAACCATGGTAAGAGGATAAAAATCTTTGTTTAACCTAAACTATTACTCATCCTACTTATAAGCGTCTCAGGCTCGAGAGGGCAACTTATGCAGAAGTGAAGAGAAGGTCAATTGCAGTCTCTTAGAGGTGCCTTAATATATTTTGCAAAAGCTTTTGGTCTTTGCCATTGCCCAAATTGATCAAAGAAGCGAACTCCGTCTTCAGAAATTATTCATTTCTCATCCCCTTTTCTACAGAAAGAATTTTTTCCTTCGTTAAACAAGTTATGCACAAGCTGGAAAGAGAATCTTGCAGAGTTTTGCTCCATACGATGTTAGATATGTATGCTGAAGTTTGATTGTTCGCAAATGGTTGCTTTAAATCTTCATTTTAAGTTTTTGTTCCATATTCAGTTAATTGTTTGCTGAACCTGCAAAAGATGAGATCAGTCTCATAAGTAGATGTTTACTGAAGTGGTTCTCTCTTTTGATAAACAAATTCTATCATAGTCGTAGTAGTACTCCTTTCGGTAGAGGCTGATAGTTTGCTAAACTATATTTGGTTAAAGTTTCATCCAGTTGCTTGTTTCTGCTTAACGATGTTATATTCGAATTGCATAAATTTCTTGAACATCAGGGGTTTTATCAAAGAAGAATGTATCTAGCTCTAAGTATTGCTTCTTCAGCACTTTAGCCTATGTCCTAGACACGTCTCTTTTGCAGATGGTAGATAGGCTGGATGAAGGAGTTATAGGACCAGATCTCTGTCCACTTGATTATAAAGGGCTTTACAAGGTATGATTTGGATGCTGTGCGTGAATGGATTGTGATCTGAACCTTGAGTTTGTCAACTCTTTTGTATTCTATTTAGGCTGTTGGTAAGGCACTCTTCAGGGCACATGTAGAAGGTCAACTGAAGGTATGTGTTTCGTTGATCCATAGCTTCACATGTTGGGAGCTGCAAATATCACTCTAATCTGTGTCACACATGCAGAACGAGATAATGTCCAAACCTGAACTATTTGTAGAGCCTGATCCTGAGCTACCTTTGGCATTATTGGATCAAAAAGAGGTATGTAACTCTATCCATTTGAAGTAAATATCAGTGTTCTATTTTAGAGCCTTGCATGAATAAACTTAATGATTTTAGCCTAGCAAGTCTGTAAAGGTACAATAAGACAATCAGGGGTGAGATTAAGTTGTCCAATTTCATATCATATTAATATTTATTTAAGCTCCTAACAAAAAAAGATGGTCGATTTAGCATCAAACATTTCATGTTTCATCAGGCTGGGAAGAGGCTCTTGCTGATTACAAATTCAGATTATCATTACACAGACAAAATGATGCAGCATTCGTTCAATCGGTATCTTCCCAATGATATGAACTGGCGAGATCTATTTGAGATGGTGAGTAAGTAGAACAAGATCATGATAATAGCAAATTTACTTTATCTCCAACAATTAGCCACTTAAGTCTTGATCTCATAGTATTAATGCATTTGAAGAGAAGATTATATAAAAGATAATTTTGTCTTGCCAAATGTCATTGTTAGAATTTGAGGGCTAATTATTTTGACTCCTTTATTGCGTGCTACAAATTAAAGTCCTCTTTCCATTTCCCAATCGTTCTGCTCATATTGAGTTCTGGACAATCAATGCATAAGTTCTCCTTGCTGTTGAGCTCCTCTTATGTTGTTAATTTTAAAAAAAGAACTTTAGTCTAACCCAACTCTAAAGTTAGCTCATGATACGAGGATCACCCCATATAAGAAAACAACAATCCATTCCTTCAACCAATATAGGCCACTCCAATACCACACACTCCTAGTGTTGACAATCCAAAGCATGGACAACATGACATGGGGCCCCAATACTTCATACATCAAGAATAAGGTTGGGTCTGGCTCTGATACCACATTATGAAAATGTAGCAGGGGCATAAGCCAACCTCAAGGTAAGGATTGTCTAAGACCATAAGGAGACAACAACCTGTTTACCTCATTGAATTTGGGATACTCAACAGTTAAATTGGATGACATAAATTAAATGATTATTAATAACTCTTAACATATCCTACTTGGAAAGAATTGTGTTGCAACTTGCAAATTGCATGAAAAGAGAAATAAAGAACAAAAAAAGGAAACCATGTAACTCTGACATAAAGGAGAGAACGATCACGTTTATTTTGTATTTTTATTTTCCGTAATTTTTTCTTAGGCGATGGGCAAGTACAAAAATATTTCTTAGCAGCTATTCTTTTGGACCTGGGTCTAAGTCATCCACAAAACTAGTTCATGAAACGAGGATTGTCCAATAGCATGTAAGGAAACAATAACTCATTCACTTAGCCTATGTGGGACACTTAACAGTTTGGCAAAAGTTTCTTTTTCGTTCCCCCTTTATCTCTGTAATAAGTCATAGAAAGTACTTTCTTAACTGTCTTTCCTTTTTCCTTTTTGTCGGGGAGGGGGGGGGGGGGGGGGGGGGGGGGGGGTTGGTGGTGGTTTGGTTTTCTTGCTAAATTCATATTTGTTTGATACATCTCAATTTTTTGTTAATTGTACGCTTCACTTCAAAGAAGCATGCTCTTCAATTCTCGCTCTTCGTGTCAACCTCCAAGGACCTTGCAATTAAAATAACTAACTTTATTAGCTAATATACAATAATGGTGATATTAAACCAACCTCCTAACATTGAGATTCATTAAAAGAACCAAACAATCTCGTTTGGATTACGTTTCGCTTATTGTTTGGCGGACACACTTCTCTGAAGCGCATGGCTTCACCAATGAAGCAATAAGCCGATAACCCCTCGCTTCACATTGTTTCATCACTTTAAGTGACGAACCAATTGTTTTTATTTAACACTGGGAGGCCTAGATATTTTTTTGGGTAGAAAATGACAGTCCACAAGTTGGATGGTCCTTATGGATTGATTCTTGAGGACAGTTAGCAGAATGATTGTTAGATTGTTATCAGTGAAAGAAACTCTAGAAGGGAAAAATGTCAAAAAAATTGTGTGGGGTTGGAGCTAGTCTTTATTTGAAATCCTTTTATTAGTAAGAATTTTTTTCTAGTCTGGTAATATTGCATTTACGAGGTCTTGTTTTTTCTGTTCAATGATTAATTTATTGAAACGTTAAATGGTTCTGTAACTAAATCTATTTTCCTTTTTTATCATTTGCAGGTTATAGTCTCATCTAGGAAGCCAGAATTCTTCCAAATGTCCCACCCAATGTATGAAGTAGTGACTGGTGAAGGTCTAATGCGTCCTTGTTTTAAGGCTTGCCCAGGTGATTAGTTCTTCTAACTAATGATACGAAAATCATCCTTTATTTTGATAAGTAAATGAAATCATCTTCTCCTTATGTCTCATTCAAGCATAATTTCTTTTTCCGACATTATTCGCAATCTTTGTATATGGTTGGAAAATGGGTCAGACGAGATCCTAGTGAAATTTTGGAAGAACACGGCCGGAGCAGGCTTGGAGTGGCTTACTGGATTGTTTAATATCATTTTTAGAACAAAAAGGATGCTCGAAGAATGAGGTGGAACTTGATGATTCCGTTGTACAAGAGCAAAAGTGAAGTCCAGAATTGCAACTATAGGGATATCAAGTTGCTGAGTCATACTATGAAAATTTGGGAGAGGGCGGTGGGGAGTAGGGTGAGGAGGAGTGTGTTGCCGGGGCAGTCGACTACATAAACCATTCATCTTGTGAGGGGATTGGTGGAGCACTATGAGGAAAAAGGACTTGCATATGGTGTTCATTGACCTAGAAATAACTTACTAAAATGTCCCGACGGAGGTTCTATGGAGATATTTGGAGGTTAGCGGTGTTCCGGTAGCGTACACTAGGGTGATTAAGGACATGTAAGATGGAGCTAAGACTTGGGTGTGGACTGTGGGAGGAGACTCGGAACATTTTCTAGTGGTGATGGGGTTGCATAAGGGATCCGCTCTTAGCCCATTTTTATTCGACCTGGCGATGGATGTGCTGACGCGACACTTTCAAGGGGAGGTGTCATGGTGGATGCTATTTGCAGATGAAAAGTGCTGATTGATGAGATGCGAGGCGGGGTTAACGCTAGGCTGGAGGTTTGGAGACAGACTCTGGAGTCTAAAGGTTTCAAGTTGGGTAGGACGAAAGCAGAGTACCTGGAGTGCAAGTTCAGTGATGGGATGCATGAAGCTGAAGTGGAAGTGAAGCTTGATACACAAGTCATCCCCAAGAGAGATAGTTTCAAATATCTTGGGTTTGTATTCCAAGGCTTCCGGGAGATTGACGAGGATGTTACATATCGTATTGGAATAGGGCGGATGAAATGGAGGCTCGATTGTGGTGTTTTGTGTGATAAGAATGTATCACCAAGACTTAAGGAAGGTTCTACAGAGTGGTGGTTAGACCGATCATGTTGTATGGGGCTGAACGTTGGCCATTCAAGAAATCCCATATCCAGAAGATGAAAGTAGCCAAAATGAGTATGTTGAGATGGATGTATGGCATACAAGGAAAGATAGGATTAGGAGTGAAGTTATTAGGGACCAGATGAGAGTGGCACCTGTGGAGGACAAATTTGCAAGAATCGAGGGTGAGATGGTTCGGGCATGTGAAAAGGCGAGACGTAGATGTCTCGGTTAGGAGGTGCTAGAGGTTGACCATAGCGGGTCTGAAGAAAGGTAGAGGTAGGGCCGAAGAAATACTTGGGATAGGTGATTAGGCAAGACATGACATTGCTTCCGCTTACTGAGGACATGACCCTCGATAGGAAGGTGTAATGGTCGAGTATTAGGGTTGCAGGTTGACAGGTAATCAAGAGTTTCTCCTAATCTTACCTGTAGTATTACTACTATTCTTGTATTTTCTTATTCTCCTGATCTTTATTATTACTCGTCGTGTCGTTTGCTTCCGTTATCTTATTACCTTGTTGTTGCTATGGTTTGTTGCTTCCTTTTCACTATTCCTTGAGCCGAGGGTCTATCGAAAACCGCCTCTCTACCTTCACAAGGTAGGACTAAGGTCCGCAAAGACATTATCCTTCCCAGAATCCACTTGTGGGATTACACTTAGTTTTTTGTTGTTGTTGTTGTTGTTGTTGTTGTATTTATATGGTTGGCTTAATGTGTAACTTTTGTTTTATTTCTCAATAAAATTTGCTATCGAGGCATTTCAGTTGTGAAAGTAGTTGGACTTTAAAGGTCACCATATCCTCGGATGGCATACCATGGAGTTAGACTTGAATAATTGGATTAGACTTGTCAAATTTAGTTTCTTAAGTTCCAGTAGTAAGTATCTGAAACAGAAAGAAAAAGAAGGATGAAACAAGCTAACTGATTAATGGGGTGGTAGCTAATTTTAACAATGCTTAAATGTAATTGTTACATATATCAAAAGAGAAAGAGAAGATGGATATTTAGAGAAGGAAAGGCTGAAAGGGGAACGGGTAGTCTCATTGTTGAAATTATTCTTCATATTTATCTGTTTATACCTGAGGATTACATACTGCTTTTACGCTGATGAAATAAAGCAGCTTGCAGATGACGGAAACTTAATTGCCTTGGGAAACTTTGAGTTAGAGAAATTCTGCTGCTAAAGATTCGCTTGGAGATTAAGCTATGTTCCTGGCGTAGTTATCCTGTTGTGGGAGAAGCATGCTGACAGCTGACCGAGTTTTCGATAATGGGCTGTCATTAAAACTACTAAAGGACTGCGTAGGGCCCATAAGAACTGGCACAGTAGCCCAATAGCATGACTCTAACAATGTATTAGACCCAGAAAAAAGGGTAGGAAGAAAATAGAAATTGATTATCCTTCGATCTCGTCATGCAAAAATGATGTTATTTCTGGATGTAGGATTCTCTTTGTGCTTGAAATACCTCTAAAAGTTTCTTGCTTTTGATTTAGGATCTGAATTTTGTAGGTGTTACGCTTCTTTGAGTTTTCACTTGTCAGGAGTTTTCTCCGGCGATCACCATAACATTTGGCCATTGATAATATTTCATATTTGCTATTGAACATGGACAGGACCTGTCCGTCCTACAAGCCGCAGCTAATTTGCTGGAGCTAATAATTTTCTTATAGGTGGATTGTACTCTGGAGGAAGTGCTCAGATGATTGAGAGTTCGCTTAATGTCCATGGAGATGAAATCTTGTATGTTGGTGATCATATATATACAGATGTAAGCGTATCCAAGGTCCATCTCCGGTGGAGAACTGCTTTGATTTGTCGAGAACTAGAAGAGGAGGTTAGTTAATCTTCGTTAGATCTTTGGGATTGGATCTTTTCCTTTTGGCTCCATTAGTTGGATTTGGGGGTTCTGTTTGGGGGAATCTTTTGGAGTTTAGTATCTTGCTTTCTATTTCGGTGTTATCTAGTTCTTCTTTTCATCTCTGTGCATATGTTACGATTTTGTCCGGTAAGACTTCTGCATATTATGCTTTTAATTCTTATTCTGCAGTATAATGCCTTAATTCATAGTCAACAACATCGAGCTACTTTGATAGATCTTATCAATCAAAAGGAGGTTCTAGGTGATCTTTTTAACCAACTTAGGCTTGCTCTTCAGAGAAGAACAATGGAACGTCCTGCACAGGTAAGTTTGCTATATCTACCATATATATATTCTTGCTTTTTTGTAGATTAACCTTAAATATTCTTCCTCCTGTTTCATGTTTGCAAGTAGTGTCTTCAACGTTCAATCTGATATTCACCAAGTACCCTAATAAGTAGTTATTGACATGTTGCTTGATATTGTATTACGTATCTTGTTGAAGGTGTTTACTGCAATGGCAAGCTGAACCTACAGGATTTCTAGTTGGTAGAAAGAGTTAATCCTTTTTTTCTGGAAACTATTGAAAGGAAAATGGATGTCTGCAAATTGTATTACAATGTAGCTTTGAAACAGAGTACAACACTCTGTCAGATCATAAGCAGTTTGTATGAGAATTTCCCTTCTATAGTTCTTTCTCACTTTTCCGGTGGATTATTCTTAGGGGGGGGGG
>ML317701.1:15776-40407 GCA_005239505.1 Nicotiana paniculata
CCCACACACACACCTCACAAAAAAGTTGTGTTTGAGGTGAAATATTTTCTGCTTTCCTAGAGCACGTCTCATTCATGCTAGGAAATCTGTATTTTAAATAATAAGTGGTTGCCCTTATATCAAGTCCAAGTTTGCTTTCAAAATGCTTACATGTAGTTGGCTGGTTGTGTTTAACTGTTCATCTATTTCCAATCCTTGGTCATGCCTCAGAAGATTTGATCCAGGGGTAATCCAGAGTTGTCCAACAAAACCTTGGCCTTCTAGTGGTCTATGAAATGTAGTATAGGCTCACTTGTATGACAGTTTGCATTTCCTGTTTCTCTACGTCTTGTCTCCCAGAAAGTTTGGATAGTTATTACTTTTTGAGATGTGTTTTCTTTTCTTTGATATAATGATAGACACAACAATAAGTTACAGAATTTATTTTTTGACGGATTAAATTACTCTCTTTGAAGGTAAGCTCTGCTTTACCAATTAAAAAATTAGAATGACCCTTTTGAAGTTCTGGTGTAGTATAATGCCTGCAATATAGCTAGTTCTGGAACAAATCAATCCCTTGGGATAATGGCTGGACTATTTCATCGAGCTGCACTAATATTGTTCTGTAAATTTAAATTCCTCTTCCATTTCTGGCAGCTCTAGCTCCATTTAGTAGCTTATTCTTTTCATCCATTTCTTGTTTGTTGGATGGTGGGCTTGAGGTTACAGTTCGGATTTAGTAGTCTCTGCTAATCACTGTAGTCTCTTAACATTTGGACCAACATTTTCTCTCTTTCTAATGTACTCTTTTCTTCATGCAGAATCTCGCCCATGATTCATACACATTTGACCATCTACGGCGTGATAATTAACAGGAGTGGTGAAATTCATTGTAGCTCTATGGCTAGTTCTCATTGTTGTATATTAGCTGTTAAATTTGGCATCGTCTCTCCTCCACCCTTGTACTCCAACCCCACACCTGCTTCAACTTGCTGTTGCAGGAATCCAGTATCAGCTATCGAATGGCATAGGTATGTAATTGTACAAGTGAACAACTGTGACAGTCATAATAATCACTAGAAAAACCTAATTCATCAAAGCTATCTTGCCAGTTCATTGTATTGTCTTATGTTTCAGTGAAATTTAGCTTTCTCTTTGACATTCTCACTGCATCTGTGTTTACTACTCAGAAGACTTTTTGGATTTGAGAACTTGCCAGATTCTATTTTAATATCAATGTCGACATTGTTCGATGATGTGGAGCAGTATGGAGTTATGGAACCCCCCCACCCCCACCCCACCCCACCCGGCACCTTTTTCTTCAAATTAGTCATGGAGGTTTTACTCTGCTTAATTTCAGTTGCAATGAGCCAGCCTTTGATAGGCATCCAAGATGTACAACAGTATATCTCCCTAGGATATATTCATACTGGTCAGAACCACAGATCCTTTCTGTTCACAAGAGAGTTTAAATGAGTTGTAGTGTCTTGGACAACAGGATTAATTGTGTTATCTCCTCCACAAAAGGCCAGTTTAATGATTGAGCAAACTTCGTTAGGACTCTGGAGCAGAAGTCAAAGTGATTTTGTCTGGTAATTGCAGTCAAGATCTTGGATTACCCTACCCTACAACAACAACATAGTCAAAGTGATTACCCTACCCTACAACAACCTTACCCCTACCTTGTGAGGATAGAGAGATTGTTTCCAATAGACCCTCGATTCAGGAAAGCATAAGCACTAGTAATTCAGAGCGAGAGGGTTTAATCTCTTATTATGAATATCCAAAATGATAATATTTCACCTTACTAGCTCTACCTTACTAGAAAAGCAAATCCTTTCTTAACATGGACCTTTGTTGTTCAATTCATTTTCTTGCTCTTGAATCCATATAGTTTGACAAATCATAGATGTGAAAGCCGATAAGAAATGTTGTTTGTTACCCTCTCTGTGTCAGTTATGTGAACCTATTTTCTTCTAGTCCGTGGAAAAAAAAATGACCCATTTCCATATTTGGAAACAATTTACTTTTATACAATGATTTATAGCCACACAAAATATACGTGCCTCATTTTATATCACAAGTTAGAAAGTATTCTTTTTTTTCTTAAACTTTGTGTCCAGTCAAATAGGTACACATAAATTGAGACGGAAGGAGTATAAAGTATAAACTAACATGGAAGGATAAACATGGTAGTAGACCGGTTATGGCAAACAGCAATTGTGTGCGTGTGTATATTAGTCTTCTCAATGATAAGGTGCCAAAATTAGAGGTCCAATCTGAATAGTATAAATCATATCGTTATAAATATAATACAATACCATTGAGTACAAATATAATACACAAATTGACAGGACAGAATCCGTTTTTTCTAATAAAAAAATTATAGACATCCCTCAGTCTCAGGAAATCCTCAACAATCTTACCATGTAAGTTAAGCAATCAATCATTCACACCACTTTCAAATACGGGGAAAATTTTGATTATGTCATGTTACAAATGAAATCCTGGCATGATATACCAAAACAGTGCAAATTATCAGTAGAGAATCCAAAACAATCGAAGTGACAATGTGCTCCCTATATTTCTGGAGCAGGTGCAGGAGGAGCCTTCAACAGTGGTTGGAGAGCTTTAACAACAATACTCATATTCGGACGGAACTCAGACTCGTACTGCACGCACAGCGCTGCCACAGCTGCCATCTGAATGAGAAAAAAAGAAAGAAAAAGAGCATCACCAATCCGAAAATGTAAGGAATTTTTACAGCACCTTCTTCAACTCAAGACTAGTTAGTCACGGGCTTATTTTTCTTTCTGGTTGTGTTAAGGGCTGAGGGAGTGGGGGAAGAGAGACAAAGCAGACATCGGAGAAGGGGAGAAGAAGAGACCTTAGCCACTGCTTTCTGAGGATATCCTTTCAGCTTTGGATCGACACATTGCTGGACTTTATCTTCGCTCAGTCTCGGGGTAGCCTACACATTTAAAGAAGCAATTATACATCAAGACTAGGATCCAAACATAGAGCAGATCAAATGGAGGAATAAAAATGCATGAAAAGAATGTTTCTGGTAAGTCGGATAGGAAGCTATGCTCACCCAAGTAACCAGGCTCTGCTGTCCTCGGGGCATTGTATGGTCTACGGGTTTTCTTCCGGTCAAAAGTTCAAGCAAGACGACCCCAAAGCTATACACATCACTCTTCTGCGTCAGTTGTCCGGTCATAGCGTATCTGTAAATATTTTACGATACTTTGGTTAGATAATACTACTGAAACAATACAACTTTTTAGGAGCATTTTACACCAATAAAGAAGTAAAGCAGGTGACAGAGCTGCCAAGTGGGTAAACAATCAGCAGAAATTATCTCACAACTTTGTCATCTGACTTTGTAGAAAGAGCTTAATTATCAACTAGAAACACAAAACCTTGATTAGAAAACTGGTTTTTCTATGATCTAAACCAATAAATAAAAGTATGTAAAGGAACAACAACAACAGCAACAAGCCTAGTTTGATTCCAAAAATGGAGTCTGGGGAGGGTAATGTGTACGCAGACCTTACCCATACCTCATAGAAATAGAGAGCCAATACTTTGTACATTTTATAACAAGAGATCCTACCATTCAACCCCCACATATAACAGTGGTTAGTTGTTTTTGCCGTCCAAACAGATCCAAAAGCAAAATGTTACTAAAGCTATGGTGGGGGAGAAAGATGCCATAATTCATGAAAATGAAATTCACCAGTACAAGTAGTTTATATTTGAAAAACTACGAAATCTCAGCTACACTATTGTCTTCACAACCATAAAAACCAAGCTCCTTTCCCATAACAAGCTAACTTAGTGGCAAATTTTTGATAAGGAACTTTAGTGTCAACTTACCTCTTGAAAGAAATCAAGTATAACATCCACAATAAAAAAGGGAAACCGACATAATAGCAAAGATGACCTCTCAAATTTCCAAGAAAGCCGCTTACCCTTTTACACCTTAATAATCGAGACTTAATTTCAAAGTATCTTTGGCCCTTTTGAGTTGTATTTAGTTTTGAGACGAACCATAATTATTTAAATCTTTGCTTAGCCCCAGTAGATTCTTTGGTCACATAAACTGGAGAAACCAGAAAATCTGCTGCATTACCATTTTCCTATGCCTGTTGAGGCGTGGTATACGCCTCATTTAGCAACTAAAAATATTATTTCAGTGGCTAAAACTTACTTTTTCTTACTGATTCTTTGTCTCATCGGGCCCTTATTCTAGAAAAGTTTCAACAGCATTAAATCTCATCAATAATTTTTATCAAATATGCTTTAACATCAGTTAGATGCATTAGAGATTCAATGTTACCATAGAATCATTTACACAACCTATCGCCAACTTTTACCGCAGATCACAACCATTCCTAGTAGATTCAATTTCCCCAATTTTACACTTAAATTGTATATCCCTAGTTCTAAATGTATCAAACCAAAAGGGAAGTTAATCAAAACAAGATTTAGCAATACATTACCAGAAGCGAGGAGCTCAGAAAAACTCAAAAGCACAAAATATGTGTACAACATTTAAAGGAGAACAGAGTACCCATAGAACAAAAATAAAAGGTTAGTCAAAGAAGAGAAAGGTGGGACACATTACTCTGGTGCATGATAGCCAAATGTTCCTAAAACTCGAGTAGAATGAAGGCGAGCAGCCATATCAGGAGCCTGATTTGACAGGTTAAAATCTGCAATCTTTGCTTTGTAGTCTTCAAATAGGAGTACATTGCTTGATCTTATATCCCTGTGTATTATTGAAGGTTGGACCTTCTCATGCAAATACTCGAGTCCCCTTGCGGCATCAACAGCAATCTTTACCCGCTGCATCCAATCAAGTGTTGGGCCCGGCTGCGCCCCTTGTACTCCTTTCCTTCCTGTAAGCAAGCAGTCAAGCACATACACAATACATAGAGAATATATTATCTATCGAGCTAATAATTTTCTCTCGCATTCAAAGACATGAAATTTTTTCATACCGTGCAAAATATCATGCAAGGACCCCATTGTTGCAAATTCATAGGCTAATACACGAATGTTTCCTTCAACACAGTAACCAAGCAACTCAACAAGATTGTCATGCTTCAATCTTGAAACTCTCGCAAGCTTAAGGTGAAACAGGAAACAAATATCAGAGGGATTTACATGTATCACAGCCAAAAAGAATTACATAAGAAAAAACACTTTACCTGAGTCAAGAAGTCAACATTAGTCTCAGGCTCGGATGAAACATCAAGCTTTTTCACGGCAACAGCTTTTTCATTGCTTAGATTAGCATAGTATACTCTCCCGTAAGAACCTTCACCAATTAATGCTTTCGATCCAAAATTGTCAGTTTCCTCTTTCAGTTCATCCAAAGACAACGCTGGGACCTCTATAGTTGGTATTGCTTTTTCTGCTTCGGCCTTGGCAGGACCTGGTACTCTCGACCCGTTCTGATATCCTGGTACCAGATACCAAAAGAAACTAATTAAGACCAAACCTATCTCGCCCATTGGAAAACTAAGACTTGTCTAAGAAGCACTAGAAATTTAGCACAGTAACATGACATAAATAATAGTCCAAAAACAATCCAGATAAATAGATTCAATGTGGCATGAACATATATTTACTCAACTGAAGGAAGATATGCCATACTTCTTTTCTTTTTGAGTGTTCTAAAAGAAATGATTGAGCTTTTTCCTTTATCTTTCATAATCACAAGTTTCATCTGGGACTTTGTGTCGCCCATGAACTAGAAAGTTGAAATAGAACAGTTGGGAGATGTTCCTTGTAAGCATGCATACACTTTTGACACGACTTTTCCTGAGCAAACACAACATGGGAACTGTCCGAAGTACTTTCCAACGTTATCAAGAAAGTATTTTATAACCAAAAAGAATCCAAAATAGACGCGCACATAGAGTCGAATTTCATATCTAAAGTCGACATTAGATCCTTTAGATTTTTTTAAGAAAAAAAAATTAAATCTTTTAGGAACGCGACGAAATGTTCCTTCTAAATTGCGAGCATATCCCTTCTGACTTCCTCGGAGACAGGGATTAACAAAGCAAATCAAGAGGCCTACCACTGATATCCACTATAACCAGTATATACAACAACATACCCAGTATAATCCCACATAGTGAGGTCTGGGGAGGGTAGTGTGTGCGCACACCTTACCCATACCTTGTGGAGATAGAGGATGTTTCCAATAGACTCTCGACTCAGGAAAGCATAAGCACCACATTAATGAAAAGAAAAGATGAATGAACAACACTGAGAAGCCATGTAAAAGCAGCATAAATAACAAGATAGTAAGATGACAATTTGGAATATCAATAAAATAAATAAACAAGGTCACTTTGGAGAAATTACAAGAGTTGGATCAATGCTGATCTCATCAAATTTTTAGTCTTGCCAGGAAACATCGG
This sequence comes from Nicotiana paniculata, assembly GCA_005239505.1. Lineage (NCBI taxonomy): Eukaryota > Viridiplantae > Streptophyta > Magnoliopsida > Solanales > Solanaceae > Nicotiana > Nicotiana paniculata. The sequence goes on from ML317701.1 coordinate 22,196, forward strand.
GATTTAGCTGTAATCAGAATCTTCGGCTATTGCTTTTAGTGTAGCCAGTTTGGTATGATTTCCTGATTTTATTGCTCTCATGGGACAAACTTATGAATATTGAAAGCGGTGTTGAATATTTATACAACAACAACAATAAACCCAGTATGTTCCCAACATGTGGGATCTGAGGAGGGTTGTATGCAGACCTTACCCCTACCTAATGTTGAACTTATATATATAGTAATTAAGTAATTTAGTGAAGCAATAATCTACAGTACCCTTTACGCTATCATAGTAGAATTTGAATTTAAGAGGATCCTCATTAGCTCCACTCACTCAAATTGAATGCATATAAAAATTCTGGAAGCTGAACTAAGGTTGATTTTTACCCTTTTATATAATAGACAGACGTATGGTGGTACACATTGCCTCAGAAAAGATTTGTAAGACAAAATTACACATAAATATATAAAGAGAGCCAAATCAGATATAACCATGAGAAATTCAAGTTCTTTAAATTTCCAAAGTACCCTAAATTTGTACTCTAGTGTGTGACGGAGGTGCAATGACAAATGATCACCACATCAACCAGCTAAATCGAATGGCACAGATGAGGCAAAGACTCATCTTCAGACAACAAAGGAGATAAGCAATTTGGTTTTTCATTAAAGATAGTTTAAGCACAAAATGCAATAATGTACCATCAGCATGATTTGCAGGGTTTTTAAGGTGCTCGGTTTCATTTGATGGGTAGGACTCCTCTACTTGACAGGTGCAGCACAGCCACCTTCTCATCCTCACTCTCTTTCTCAAATATAGATCGTCTTCAGCCCTTCTGTTTTCCAACCGTGAAAAGTGACCAGGAGGAGGAGCATGTGCCTGTTCAGTAACTCAAATGTAAGAATGAACATACTTCATTATACACGTACTACCACTTTATTCCCTAAATAATTTGATTGAAATCGCATACAGCTCTCTCCTTGGTCGGAGGGTAATTTACAAGGTACTTGCAATACTTTTGAAATCCAAATGACAAAAATTATAATAGACAAATGAACCCGTCAATAACACAATCTGCTGGATGCCTCGGAGAGTGCATCTCTCAGAGATTCCAGAACCAAAAATCAATTTCAACAGAAATAAAGCACGAGGAGCTCCATTAATATTTATCAAAAAGCAAAAAAAAAAAGGGAAAATGTCTAGACTTGCCAACAAAGAATATCTTAAAAAGCCCCTATTCGAAAAAAGGAAAACAAGCTAAAAGAAGAGAAACCAGAAATACTACCTCTCTCCACCAATAAACTATGAAATTAATAGCAAAAGGATACAGAAGTTAATATCAAAAGATACAAGATATCGATGCAAGACTACAATATACATCACAATTTAATGATTCCAATTTCATATTCTTCGAAGGAATCCCCTTAAATGGTACATTCCTCCATATTGGGCAAAAGGGAACAAAATAAAAAACTAGAGAAACCCATCGTTAAATCAAAGCACTAAAAATAGAATCTTGAAATTAATTCCATTTCCATCAAACCAAACATACAATCCACATTTCAAGGCAAACTCACACATAGCCAGAGATCAACCACACAATCAATCAACATCGCCTCGATCCCAATACAAAATAAAAATTTCCTCTTTTGTAGCATGAAGCTTTATTAAATTAGACAAACACATATTTTCAAGAAACCCAAAAAGGGAATTTATATAATCTTACCACTAGCCCTTGCCTGTGAAAATTATCATCCATAGCAATCAAATTAAACAAATATTACAATCCACAATACCAAATGAACAAAAAGAATCAAATCTTGAAAATTTCTCAGACAAGGGTTAGATCCAGAGGGTCCAAAAATGAATTGGGAAAGTTGAAAATGAGAGGAAAAATAAAATGAAATTTAGTCAAATTCAAATTGATCCCTCAAAAAAAAAAAAAAAAAAAAATTAAACCCTGAGAATTGAAAAGAGGGCAAAAGGGTGAGGTACAAAACAACTCATTAGGAATAATTATAGCCACACAAACCAACCGAAATTAAAGGGGTTATTTTTCTTTTCTTTTTTTCCCATTTACCTGATAAATAAATAAAGAAAATTTCTTCGGGCTTCTTTCTTCTTCTGGGGTTTGTGGGATTCTTTTTTTTTTCTTTTTCTTTTGGGGTAATGAGGAAATAAAGTGAAGAAACAGTTAAGCAGACAGGTAATGACAGAGAACAATGAGAGAGAGAGAGAGATGATTTGTTTTAGTCTGTTGTCTGTTTTGTTACGTTGAGAATTAGGATTGAGGAAAGGGAGTTCGAGGGGGCCGAGGGTTATGATTGAGAATATAGGAAATATCTGTGTATATTTAGCTGTCAGTGAAGATTATTTTATTATTCTCTCTCTCTCTCTTTTTTTTCTTTTCTAAATAACCGTGGTGTCGAATCAGCTCACGGACAAAGATATATTTTTTAGTATATATTCTTATTATGATGTTGGTATCCGGTAAACTTATTTGGAATTGAACTTAGTTATTATTGTTGTCGTTGAAGGTAACGGTGACGTTGAGTCAGCTTACGTGCAACTTGATTATTTTATCGGATATCTTTTTTTATTTTATCGGACATATTTTTATTATGATGGTGGTATCGGGTAAACTTATTTGGAATTGAGGCTTAGTTATTATTATTGTCGTTGTTGGTAGTGGCAATGTCGAGCCAGCTTACGTGCAACTTGACTATTTTGTTGGATATCTATTTCTTATAACATAAATTATCTATTATGATATAGTTCATCGATTGCATTTTATGTCTCTTAGTTTGACTAGATAAAGTTTAAGAATATAAAGACAATTTTTTTTTATATTTTTTTTTTACATTTTATGTGTATATTTAGTTGTCAGCGAAGGTGCTTCTAAGATCCAAGGGCAGCGGCACAAGTTAAACTATGAATTTAGAACACAATCATTAACACTTGAAGTTGTGTACTAAAATCTAAAATACATAAAGTTAAAATTTTAACTCCACCTCCGCTTAGATCATTTTTTATTATTTATATTATTATGCTTGATTTTATTTTATATGTCTTAATTTGACAAGATAGTTACGTGGTCTTAAGTGTGTGCACTGATCCGCACACACTATCATTAAAAAAGAGATGAATAATTTTGTGATATTCTTTTTGAAAAAAATACAAAAAGAAAAAATAAGACACATAATTAAAACATAGGAGTGTTGTTAGTTAATGGATTTTTGCATCTATATCTGTTTTTTAGGTCACGTTTTAACTTATACTCGCTTTGTAAAAAAAAATTGCAAGCGTACCCACTTTTCACATAAATTTCAGGCATAGGGGCCTGAAGTAGTAAAGGCAATCACACAAACTTCAGCATTCTAGGCTTTTTCAAAAACTTCAGCAGAAGTGCTGAAGTTACTTAGTTCATTTGTAAAAACTTCAGCCTATACTAAATAGGCTGAAGTTTTGTCTTGGATTAATTAGTTTTGTCATAAAGCTTTTTCAAAAACTTCAGCATCTTCTGCTGAAGTTAATTAGTTCATTTGTAAAAACTTCAGCACTCTATATGCTGAAGTTTTGACCTGGGTACATTCGTTTGTCGTCATTAGCTTTTTGAAAAGCTTCGGCAGAAGATGCTGAAGTTATTTAGTTTAGTTTCAAAAACTTCAGCATCTTCTGCTGAAGTTAATTAGTTCATTTGTAAAAACTTCAGCACTCTATATGCTGAAGTTTTGTCCTGGGTTCATTCGTTTTGTCGTCATTAGCATTTTGAAAAACTTCGGCAGAAGATGCTGAAGTTATTTAGTTTAGTTGTAAAAACTTCAGCACCCAATATGCTGAAGTTTTGTCCTGGATTCAATAGTTTCTCATAATTATTTAGTTAAGTTGTAAGAACTTCAGTACTAAATAAGCTGAAGTTTAATTTTGCAATAAGGCTTTTTCAAAAACTTCAGCAGAAGATGCTGAAGTTATTTACTTAATTTGTAAAAACTTCATCACTAAATAAGCTGAAGTTTTGCACAGGTATTAGGAAGGCGGCGCCTGAAATTGTAAAAATTAGGGTACAAATTAAATAATTTTAAAAATATAGATATAGGTTAAATGGAAGCGACCAAATAGGGCGCCCCATGCAATTTCTACTTAGTTAACAAGGAGGAATGACTCAATTTGGCGAAGTAATTGGAATTCCAACTTGTGACACTATTTACTTTGAACTAATCTCTATTCTCTAGGGTGATAATCTCATTGCTCATGACATAGAATGACCAAAATTTTTAACACGTCCTATGGGAAAATAATAATAATATAAAAATGAAATGTCCGAGAAAAATAGGTGAAATAATTATAGAAAAATTAAATATAGTAAATATAGTATAAAAGGGTGTGTACAAGCTGATCCGAACACAGTTGTTACTAAAGTGGCATAAACAATTAAAACTCATAGAGAGTGGAAGAAATGTCTTGACAACCTTTTTGAATGTCTTAACTTGGTAAAAGAAAAGGACAGTCTCTTAAGGAGTGGATAAAATGTCTTTTTACAATCTTTTTAAAATTTTCTTAACTTAGTAAAAGAAAGGAACAGTCTTATGTTATTGTCAACAGCTTCCTTCCTCTCTAATGAACCTTCTCTTTTTCCTCTTCTTCTTCTTTTCCTTTTGTTGTTTGCATATTCATTTTAACCGTTCAAAAGATAATAGAACAAGTTTTCACATTGCATATTATATATCAAGACTGTTAAAAGTACACTGCACAAACTACAACAACAACAACTCGGTATAATCCCGGAAGTGAGGTTTGGGGAGGGTAGTGTGTACGCACTCCTTATCCCTATCCTGATGGGGTAGAGAGGCTGTTTCCGATAGACCCTCGGCCCGAACACTGCACAAACTACATGATCAAAATTCACTTCAATAAGACACAACAAGAAAGCGAGACATCCTTAATCCTTTATATACGACTCCCAAACACACAATTTACACCGGGAGCAGGACAAAGCCGATCTTGCTCCACTTATTGGATTATCCTTCTTTTTGTGAAAATGTCGAGGATAAGAGCAGCAAATGCAGGCTGTCTGAATCCATGTTAAGTCTCAAGAAGAAGTAGAGGGGGCGGAAGATGGATTGAAAGGTTTTTGTTCCGCGCAGGTGAGTATATCATGAGGCCCTGCTTCCTCTCGACCAACGCCCATCAAGTCGAGGTAATAGAGGTAGTGGGATATGATGTTGTTCATGGAGTTGACATCACCTTGGTTACAGACATTGTCACCATATAGGATGTTCATTGTGGTGCCAAAACCAGGAACTCGTTTAGACAAAGTATCGTTCTTTGTAGGCTTCCAATTGCCAACAAAGGCATCGTGTGCTGACGGCTGACCCTTTTTAACTGGATTCATCCACTGCCAAATCGCAGCTTGGAATGCCAAGGTCGCGTTTTGTTCAATGTACTCGGGATGATTCAACAGATCTACCTTCAGTGCTTCACCTATAGTTCCGTAGTTGTAGTTCCTAGGTAGAAGTACCGAAGGAAAAACATATCATTAGTGCTTGTATATGCTAGACGGATGAAATAAATTCCTAATCAAATAAAGAAACAGGCATCAGCTCGAGCAGATACTGTGACAAGGACCAGATGAGCTAAATGGCTTTTTCTTTCTCCTATAACTAAGTTCTATATTGGTAGATCAGCTAAAGTCGATGTGAAATCGCACAACAAGAACAACACCATAACAGAGAAGAGAACCCAATGGGATTGAGTGGTGTGTTGATAACAAAGAAGAAATAATAGGTAATCTAAATTGGTAATGCTAAATTGGTAACACAACGTTTACCAGTATATAGGCAGCGCACCACGACCATAATATTGGACTCCAGGAGAGCATGGGTAGGTTAATTTGAAGAAGTCATCACAGTAATCTTGGCTAGGACTCATTTCCTTGTTATAGCACAGCCCCCAAGCAAATGGTCCACCGGTGGCAACTCCATAACCACCTGTTCACATAAAGTCATAAATTGGCAGAGACAGAGAAGAGAGTTCAATACACGAAGAAGCACGGCTGAAGAAACCAGAGGATTATTAAAACTTAATGTAATGTTGAACACCCTAGAAGTTATGCACGGTGATACAACTGAAAAACCATTGAACATACCCATGAAAACAACTAAAGCAATTATGATCAAGAAGTACATCCAAAGATCATCAGCTTTGAGGTAAATATAACTCTATCAACTAACCATATCACTTACACATCTAGAGAATTGATAACTTTTGGTTGATGATAAACAATAATATATGATAAAGGTTTATGCCTTGAATAGCTAATCTTTCAAGAATACGAGAAATGGAACTTAAAAAGCATAGAAATTATATACAGGTCTGCTACAAAAAGGCATATATATGCAAGCGTGAACACACAGAAAGATACAGATCAAGCAACAAGCTAAGTGATTTTCAGATGGAGACCATCTTAAGTTCGATCATCAACAGAGTAAGTTACTCCGTTGGAGCAGCTACCCCCTTTTTGGTTATTATCATTATCTGAACTAGACCAACTAAATTGCTCAGACAGCTGTAGAATTATCTCAACATGAGTTAATTACACCAGATTCTCAAGGCCTCAATCACATTACACGAGACTCAAGTTAAATTAATCTCAAGCAAGATGAGTTTCAACTAGTGAATTTCCCCAAGTTTCGATCATGGCCATATACATTTTCATCCTTAAACAATCACATCTTTTCATGAGCCTCTCTTATTACCAAAATTCATTCTCTAAGGAAATGTCTCAATATTACTTTCAAATTTGTAGGTGGGATTCAAATATCTCCGTGATCAAAACATTCCTTCACCCATCTTTTCACCATTTTCTGAACAACAAAGCACCAAATGGTACATTGAAGAAAAACAAAGGGGAAAACACAGAAATGAATAAATAAGACTCAAACAACAAACATAAAACAACTATACCTCAATCTCATACTAGTCGGGGTAAGTTATATGAATCCTCCATATCATTTCCACTCAATGTGGTGCATGTTTCATTATAACACTCAATAATTTGTCTTTTAAACGAAATTAGGAGTTCTACAAAATTAGAAATTCTCTAAATCTGTGGTTTATCCATGCACTGACATATTTTGAGCTCACCACGGAACAATGTGGTGGGATGATAAACTTTTCTTCACCCTTAACCAAAGGTCCCCAGTTCAAGCTTTAGCAATGGAGTTCTATCGGATGGGGAGCAATAGAAACCCCTGTCACGTGATTTCTCTGGCACGGATCGTAATTACCCTGGCCAGTGAGAACTAGATGGTTCAACAACAACAACAACTACGCCTTAGTCTCCAACAAGTTAGGATTAGCTATATGAAATTCTCGCTTACCACGTTACTCCATATAGCCTCATCTCATGCCAATATTATGCAACACACACACACACACACACACACACACACAACATATATATAGCTACACACACACACACATTGAGAACTAGATGCTTGAGAGAAAGGAAAAAAAAAGATAATACTTTGAGCTTAATTAAGAAAAGGGAACTTACAAGAAGTTTTACTACCAACATGACCAAGAAAAGCAGCAATTTCTTTCATCTGCATTTGCTTACCACCAGTAGTACCAAATCCAAGAGGCTGATAAAGAGCTGAAGCAGTAATAAAAGATTTATAATCCCAAAAACCAACAGCATGAGCTACAGGTGAATTCCTCTTAGCAAACAAATTCTCAAATTGGTAAGTCTCAAAATAATCTGAAATTGTCAAATTACAACAAAATCTTGATAACTTATTACACTCCCAATCTTTAACACACATTTTTTTATCCTTCACTATTTTTACTATTGTTGGTGGCTTAGATGATTCATTCTCATCCCCTTTTGCAAATGCAAAAATTGTAAGCATTATTAGCATAAATCCCAATACTTTCATCTTCAAAGCTACCATTTTTATGACTTAGGTTGAGAAAATGGTGGAATTGTAAAGAGAAATGAAAATGGGGAAATGAGTGAAGAGAATTTTTAGTGCAAGTTAATTGAATTTTGAGATGTGGGTGTGATTAAAAATTTGAAGCTTTTTGGGTATTTATAGATTTTCTTGGGTTTTTGGTGATGTTTTTTCTTTGGGTCTAATGCAAGGGAGGAGAAACCAGTGAAACAGAAAGTGTTAGATGGAGTATCTCTATCAGGAAAGAAACAGTACTAATAACTTTAACTCTTTGGACCGCCACAGGGCGAATCCTAATATAATTGGAACATCCAATGCAAATCCGAAAAGAAAAAAACATAAACTCCAAGTTAGAACAGTTTTCTTCCGTATTTATTTTGCTTTATTTTAGATTATTTTATTTTAATATTCAATAATATCTTTTTTTTATGTGACATTTAGGTCTCATTTGTTTGTACTTAATGGAGGTCTAAATCTTAATCATTCAGATCTCAGACATTAAGTGCGTTTGTTTTTAAAATATGAATCTTAATTAGATCTTAATCATTAAGTGTATTTGTTTTTTTTACTTCACAACCACTTAATGAGTCTGAATAGGTCTGTATGATTAAGATCCATGACAGAGACTTAATTTCATTAAGATGCTATCACATTTTCATTATTAACTTTCGTCACCGCCTACCATTATCAACTACCACCATGCCACCACCATCACCATACTCAACCACCACCACCGCCATACTCAACTACCACCATCATACTCAACCACCACCACCACCACCACACCACCGTCATCCTCAATCATAGCCGTCACCATTATCGACCATCACCACCCACTATCCCCACTATTCGAACCACCATATATCATTCTCACCACAATCAACACTCATCCACCTCAACTACCCCAATTGACCACCCCATCACCATCAACAACCACAACCGACACTGTCATTATTATAACCTATCACCACCCACCCACCACCTTTCTCAGTTACAACTACTACCACCTCTTGCCATTATTAACTATCACCACCCACCATCACCATCCTAAATCATAATCGCTACCACGACCAATCACTACTAGCTACTATAGCATGAACCACCATCATCAACCAAAATTACTACCAACCACCGCCCCTAGTCGGCATTGACCTGTTAGTCATTACCACTAACAACTATCATATTTTAAAAAACGATATATTTTATTGATAGAATATTAGATTAGTTAGTATTTTATTTGAATTTTATGTTTATTATTTCTCACTAAAGATAAATTTTATACATTCAGATAAAAATCAAACAGTCTTAATTATGTTTATTCAGATCTTAATACACATCTTAATATATTCAGATGTGTATTCAGATGTCTTAATCTTAATACCATCTTGATATTCAGATGTGTATTCAGATTCAGACATTTTAATCTTAAAAAAAACAAATGAGGCCTTACTCACTTTGGAGTTCCACTTATCTGAATTCGTCTTGCAAAATTCTACTTTAGGAATGAAATGCTGTCTACCAAAAGTAATTTTATTTTCAGGACTTGAACTCGATACCGTTAAGTGTTAGGACTGAAAATAATCAGGTGTCATACGGAAGTTAGTAAAGTAAATCTTGAACAACGATAAATCAGACAACAAACAAGAAATTTATCAAAAGAGACATAAATATTTAACGTGGTTCGATCAATTGACCTACGTCCACGATGGAGATGAGCAATCCACTATATAAAAGAGAGTACAAAATAACGAGAAAACAACCTCGCGAAGAGACAAACACAAGTGACACATTAACACTTGCCCCCTAAAGTTTTCCCCCTAAACACAACTCTAAAACTCCATATGGCTAAATTGTGAATGCTACTGAATGAGAAGGAAAGATCTTCAATTTATAAAAGTCCAAACCTTTTCCTACAAGAAAAGGGATTAGCCAAATATTGAAGAATTATAATTTCCTTCAACAAGAAGGAAAACCCAATTATGATAAATATATTGTCCTTTCCTTCGAGAGATTGGAAAACCAAATATAATAAGAAATCATGACAAAAAAATTACTTATTACTCTTATCATAATATTTGGTAGAACTTCCTTCGTGCATTGTTAAAAACATACAAATCTCTAAAAATTAATATAGGTATCAACATTAAAATAAACTTAATCTATTAGTAGTAATTAGCATGGCTTGTATGAATATTTCGTTCTATTCTTCTTCTTCATGAATTAGCACTAAATGCACAAATGATATTTTTTAACGATATTCATATATTAACGGGAGGATGTGAAAATGTGTAAATTTTTTAATAATATAAGAAGTAGATTCTCTGCTTTCAATAAGCAAAAAAATGCTGCATTTTCTTTGAGGAGGAATGTTCTAGATTTGGAATAAAGCAAGCAAAGCTGAGATCACTTAATACCAACTCCTCTTCACCGACACGACAGCTCACCATTTCACAACAATTTTTACGGCACACCACCAAAGATCTCGTGAAGTGACGAGACTACTCCTTCCTTATTTAAAAGTCTCAAATTTGAGTTTTGAGTACAAAAAAAATATTTGGCAGGGACTACTTTCCTCCGAGCGAGATCCTATACAAGACGAATTCAAATATAGTCGGTCTATGATTATCGAATACCAGATGAGAAACTTTAAAAAAAAAATTATGGCATAGTTGACATTCGTTGTGAATGGTTCCTATGAGTTCGCTTGTCTTTTGCATTGCTCACTTGTATCGTTGTTATGATCGAAATAATCAGGCGTCATGTGGTAATGCAAATTTCCAACGATGATAAATCGGACAATAAAATAGAAATATAACAAAAGAGATACGATATTTAACGTGGTTCGATCAATTGACCTACGCCCACTGGAGAGATGGGCAATACTATATAAAAAGAGAGTACAAAATATCGAAAAAACAACCTCACAAAAAGGCAGACGCAAGTGACAAGCTAACACTTGTCCCGAAATTCTCCCCCTAAACAAGACTTTCTAACCAAATATGCTACATTGTGGATACTAATGAGAATGAAGTATCCTCGATATATAAGAGTCTAAAATATTTTTCTCCATGAAAAGGACCAGCCAAACATTAAACAATTATATTTTTCTTTACGTAAAAGGAAAAATCAATTATAATGAATATATTCCTTTCCTTCTAGCAATAGAAAAATCAAATATGATCCTTAACACGGTGGAATAATTAAAAATAAAATAAAAATTGATCCTTAATTTGAATTCAAATTAGTTAGATAAGTGAATTCCTGACACCTACCATATAATCAAATTCACAAAAAAAAAAAAACCTTAATTTTACTTTGTGTGGAAAAAAAAAACTCTTTTGGTGTCTGTTTGACTTGATTTATACCAACCAACTCAAATAACAAATCAATGTTTTTCGTCAGTTTAAGGCTGCGTAGAAGCATCTAGATTTCGCCTGAGATTACTTGAAAGACCCAAAATATAAGATGCAGAAATGACATATTAACTTCCCTGTCATTTTCTCCAAATTTAACATTAACCAAAGTTTCTATCGTTTCTTGTAATTGTAACAAGCCAACAATGCGCTAAGATATAATGATCCGACCGGTCGTTTTGAATAATAGAATCTCGTTTCAACATTTATTGCTAAATGCATGCTTTACAGTTGTTATATGACTCGCCGGCGTAATTGGTTTAGGTCCGATGAGGTTTTGAAATGAATTGAGACACTTAGTCTCCAAGAAGAAAGTTTAAGTTGAATTAATTGACTAGATAGTGAAAAATGTGTAAACGACCCCGAAATGGATTTTTGATAATTCTAATAGCTTCATATGGTGATTTTGGGCTTAGGAGTTTGTCCGAATATTTATTTCGAGGTCCGTAGCTAAATTAGGCTTGAAATGGCGAAAATAAGAAATTTGAGTTTGGAAGTTTGACCGGGGGTTGAATTTTTGATATCGGGGTCGAATCTAGTTCTGAAATTTTTTATAGCTTTGCTATGTCATTTATGACTTGTGTGCAAAATTTGAGGTCAATCGGACTTGATTTGATAGGTTTCGGCATCAAATATAGAAGTTGGAAGTTCTTGGTTTCATTAAGCGCTAATAAAAAGTCGACTTATATTATTTTGGGTGTAGATGAGGACTATTAATATGATGGATATCAATTTGATATGCTAATAAGTGTACGAGTCATACTGTAAGTGATTTGGGGCCTTAGGAGAGGCCTAAGTTTAAGCCAAGTTGAAAAAATTACATGATCGACTAAAATTCCAAATGAATACGCACAAGACCACACTTTGGATGGGCATATATAAATATATATAAGGTTTTATGTTATGAAAAAACCTACCAAATGAAAGATCTTCGAGTCTAGTTTCTAATGCTTCATACCGTTCATCATTTGGACATTCCTACACAAAGTTATGATCAAATTACCTAAGGCTGGAAAAGTGCGATCCCGTGACAATTCTGCGATCGCAAAATCATTATGCGGTCTGCATAATTGATCTGCGACCGCCAAAATGGTCGCAAAATGGACCAGTTTAGCCCAGTTTTGGGCACCAGTTTCGCGATGCATTTTGCGACCTACATACCTATTCTGCGATGCATTATGCGATCGTAGACCTGTTTTCGGAGGCTTCATTTTTCTATTTTCATAACTCGACCCCATTTTGATAAATAGGCTTAAGGGTTCATTTGGGTGATTTCTGAGCATTTTAGAGAGAGATGAGAGCATTTGAGAGAGAGAGAAGGAGGAACCCAACATTCAAATCATCCAATCTTGCATCAATCTTCAAGAATCAAAGAACTCAATCACAAGATCTTCATCAAAGAGGTGAGTTTTCATACCCTAGTTCTCAATTTCGGAATTTGGATTAAAAGTTGGTCATGAGAGGTGTGATTCTTGGGTGTGAGAGAAATAATGTTTGTGGGAAGATTGTTGAGTTCAAATGGGTAAATATTGGGTTGAAAATGGTAGAAATCTTCAAAGACTTTAATTGATGATTTGAGGGGTCATATGTGATCGAATTTTGATGAATTTGGTATGTATAGACTCGTGAGTTAAGGATTTCAGTTTTGTAATTTTTGTCGGATTTCGAGACGTGGGCCCGGGGGAGAGGGGGGGGGGGTTTAGCCAATTTCGGATTTTGGCCTATTTATGTAGTTTTAATTGCGGAATTCGATTCCTTAGCCTATGTTGATAGTAGTATTCTGGTTTTGGTTAGATTTTGAGCTTTTGGAGACCGAGTCCAGAGACAGGGCATCCCGAAGTAGGATTTTACGCAGCTGAGGTAAGTAACAGTTTTAACTCTCGCTTTGAGGGTATAAACTCAGAGATTGATATTGTGTGATTGTTTGGAGGTGATACCTACGCTAGGTGACGGGCGTGTGGGTGTGCACTGTGATGGATTGAGACTCGGTCCGTCCCGTGAGGCTATGAGGCCTAATGGACATTATCTGTGGTTATGTGTTTACTTGTTGTTGAACTTGTTTGCCTCTATGTTAGAGATCATGTTCAGGCTTTATTCATGCTCACGTTATTTGTACTCAGTCATAGAAATTATTGTACATGTTTATCTCAGTCTCTATTATGGTGCTGATATGTTGTGATACTTGATGTGGGTTGTGTTCCCTTATTTGTGGTGCATTGTGAGGTACATGATTGAGTGAGATATGATGGCCTGATTGTGAGGATATTAATACCATAGCGCGTGAGTTGTCCGCGTAGCACGTGAATTGACCGTGCGGGCCTAGGTATTGATACGATAGCGCGTGAGTTTTTCGCGTAGCACGTGAGTTGACCATGCGGATCCAGGTATTGATATGATGGCCTGATTGTGAGGATATTAATACCATAATGCGCGAGTTGTCAGCGTAACGTGAGTTGACCGTGCAGATCCAGGTATTGACACCATAGCGCGTGCGTTGTCCGCGTAGCACGTGAGTTGACTGTGCGGATCCAGGTATTGATATGATGGACTTATTTAACCAAAGAATTAGATCCCTTGACTAAAGCTATTTCTAGGATGAACTCGGGTTACTGATAATCAAGGAAATATAGAAGAATGAAGAATAGACAATATTGCAGAAAGATAGAAAAGCGAAGTAAATTGTATTCGAGAATCAGATGCCTTTACAAGCTGTATTCCCCTCCCTCATATAGGAGATTCCTTGATATAACGTACAACTCTTGCTATGGTTTCTCATTAATGACTAATTGTGACATTAATGAGGCGTTACAAAGGATAACGGTAATTGGGGTACGGTTACATAACGTTCGAGTAATCAATTGTGGGTCTTTGAATCTGCCCGTAGCTTTGTCTAGATTCATTCTGACCGTGCCTCTCTCCTGTTTTGATCAAGTTGAGTTTTCCGTGGCTGATAAGCTCGAGGGTTTACTGAACCGTGCCTCTTTGTACCGTACCTCTTCAAAGAATCACATCCAGCTGTCGCGTTTTCCTGTGTCCACGTGACTGGCTCAGTTGTCAAAAGTTGGCTTATGTATGAAACTATTTTTTACCAATACAGATAGTCCCCCCACTTACCATATATTTAAATTAATATTTGGTAAGTGGATATTCATTTATAGCGGGAATATTTTGCCTCTGCTTTTCCTCGAAACACTGTATCCTTCTCTGCACCATAGGCGTCGTTTGTCACTTCCATTTAATGTACCACGTGTCCTTTCGGATTGGTTCTGCATTTTCTCGGCACCTTTTAGGGCTTTTTGCGGTTGTGCCAGTCCTAAAGTGACATCTTCAATTATGACTTTTCATCATTATTTTTCTTTTTTCCCATGTTTGATGGTTGTCCTCAAGTATAAATACCTTCCATCTTTTCTTTGCTTCCACGAAACACTTTTCTAACTTTGTCTTTTGTAAAGAGCTTTCCTCTTGCCTTTGTAAACATGTCTTCTTCAAACCAACCTCAGGGAGTAATAGATATTGAAAATTTAACGCCATCTTCTACTCCAACTAGGAGTCGAAGGGGTGGTAGACTTAGAAGTTTAGGATCCACTCCTTCGAGGGGCTCCTCTTCTTCTCAGATAGTTCCTTCTCCTTCCACTATATCTCTAGTTTCTTCGAGGTTTAGGGTTTCTCGGTCTTTGTCTAGAGGTAGAGGTGAATGCCTTCGTGAACCTGGAGTTGATGAAATTGTCCCTGCTGAGTTTATTTTTGCTAGATATAGTCAAGTTCTTGTAGACCAATCTTCTTCTCTTGAAAGTGTCGAAAGGTATCCAACCCTTATAACTGAGGGTCAGATTTTCCTTGTTCGTAGGGAGTGCTTTTAGAGGAATGATTTCCCTATCTATATTCCAAATAGTAATCAAAGAATAACGTCTTACAAGACAGGATATTCTTTTGTTTATACGTACCCTTTCACTCTAGGGTTTAGACCCCCTATTGACCCAGTCATAATTGAATTCTGCCGTTTTTTTAATATCTGCTTAGGTCAAGTTGGTCCACTTGTGTGGCGAGTTGTCGCATGTATTAGGAGTTTGGATTCTTTAGCCTCGATTCCTTTTACTTTCAACCATCTATTAATCTCTACTCTCCTATCTTATTTTGTGAAGGAGTTTTTACTCTGACTGCTAGAAGCAAAAGAGTGCTGGTAACCCCTGGAGATGATAATGATTGGGGTCGGTACCTCCGGTATGTTGTTGTACCCACTGTTGGTTTAGTGGGTGAAGAAAATCTTTCCTTCCCTGAGAAGTGAAATCGCGCACGTGAGTATGCTTTAGCTCATATTTATTTACTTTTCCTCGTTTTGACTTTAGATGTTTTATTAACACCGTATCTGTTTCTTCTTCTCTCAGCAATCATGGATATGTTGAGAATGTCTCTGGTATCTGTGATTGGGTAGAAAAATTGTTATCCGTTGCTCCTTTAGAGGAGAGATCTTGGAAGTACCTCGCTGGGAGGTATGGTTGGCATGTAAAGACCTACGGTAAGTGAAGCTCTTGTTTTTGCTTCTTTCCTTACTCGAGTCTCTTCTTTCTTTCTCGTTTAACTTTTTCCCTTTTAATAGGGTTCTCTGCTCGTTGGGTGTCTGCTTCATCTATCCCGAAGATGTCTTTGGCTCAGGCCCAAGAAATTATTGTTGGTTCATCTTCATCGAAGAGGAATATTGGTGAGTCTCGTTCCGTAGAAGAAGAAGAATAGGGTGCTTTAGTACACAGGCCACAGAGAAGGTGGGTGGTTTCAGATGATGAACTTACACCCTTGACCTTGCATTCCGTGTTTATGGTTGAGCCCTCTACCCTTGATGATGTTTCACATTCCCCTATTCATAAGTCCGTGGATTTCCTGTTTCATGAAGGTGTTGACCTTGCTCCTGACGATGTCCCTCTGGCTGCTGTCTTTCCTGCTTATTTGAGAGAAGCTGTCTCATCTGTTCCTTTGGCTATTTCGGCTTCTGCTGTTGCTTTGCCCGTAACTTCCTCGACTCTTCAACCCTCTGTGCCTGCTGCTTTTCCCGTGGCTTCTCCAGCTTCTCAACCCTCCGTGCTTGTTGTTGTTTCATCTCTGTCTGCTTCCATGCCTTCCGTTAGGGAAGTAGGGTCTTCTAGCAGAGAGATGCGGCAGGTGGTAATAGAGGTTCCAGCTGAGGGGAATCTTTTCAAGAAAACGGGTGAGCCCGAAGTGTGGCTCAAGCCTTTGATAGGTCCCTCTGAGAAAGCCAAGCTAGCCAGCCACGGTGCTCTTACATGGGCCAATGAGGTCGTGCGTACTTCTTTGAAGGTATGATGCAGGTTATCCTCTTTCATTTTCGTATATGAAATTTACCATATCTGACTGGTTTATTTCTTGTAGATTAACCTTATTGGCATGGAGCTCATGAAGAGGATCTCAAACACGGACCAGAAGACAAAAGAGTTGTAGGCTAATGCTGATAATTGGAAAGCAAGTATGATAGTCTAAGGATTGACATGGATGCTTTAAAAGAGGAAAAGAGTACCTTGAAGCGGCAAATGAGTCTCATGGCAGCAGAACTAGCAATAGAGAAGGCTTCTTCAGTCAGGCTGATAAAGACAAGAGTGTTCTGGAGTCTTCGCTCGCTGAGCAGCTGTCCCGTGCCTCAGAGGAGATTAGAGACTTGAAAAACTTGTTGGGGCAGAAGGAGGAATACTCAAGCGAGCTCGTGCAATCACTCACTCATACTCAAGAGGACCTTCGTAAGGCTTTAGACAAAGCTCAAACTCTAGAGGAGTCGATTGTACCGTTAAGGGCCGCCCATGAAGCTGTGGAAGAGGAGAAGGAAGGATTGAGAGCTGAGCTTCAAGTATGGGCAAGGGATTATGAAGATCTTGAAGAAGTGCTACTGTCAATGTGAGCTTGGCGTACATGAATTCTCGCCTTGACACATTGACGGAAATGAGTCAAGAGGGTTTCGACCTTAGTGCTGAAATAACTAAAGTTAAGGAAGCCATGGAGAAGGCTCAACAAGGTCATAACCTTTCTTCACCTGATGGTGAGACTCCAACCGCTCATGCCTCTTCATCCCTAGTTGCTCTCGCTCCTTCTGCCATTGAAGTCAACCCCTCTCTTGAAGAAGTTTAGTTGGTTCATCCCCCTTTTTTTTTCTTTGTCCCAATTGGTGGTTACTCCCAGTTCCATGGGGGGTGATTTGGATTTCCCTAAAGTCCCCAAATGACAACTTAGGGGCACCTCAATGTATATAAAAAATTCCATACAACTAAGTATAAGTTAATACTTAGTTTTTTGCTTAGCCGTTTTAATATATTAATGCAACTTTTGTTGAGTTTTTATTTCACTCTTTAAGTCTTTTGCATGCTTCAATTTTTGAGGTTTTAGTTTTACCTCTGAGTTTATCATGTAGAATGCTTTAGATTACTCGTACCTTTTTGTAATAGGCACGGTATCATATTAAATGTGTGCCTTTTTGTAGTAGGCATAATTTATGGAAGAGGGCCCTTTATAATTGACATGAAGAAGACGTCTCAAATTCATGATAATGCAATAGAGTGATAGGAATTTTTACACATATTTAAGAATGTTTCCAAGGAAAGTTTTTTGCTTGAACTTTCATGACATTTTACATGTGTTTGATTATTGTCTAAAACTCATGTTGCAACTGTTTTTGTTTAACAGATTTGATATACTCTTGTATTTCGTAATTATTTTTCGTAGGTAACAGTTTTTCGATATTAATACAAGGGAACAATTATTTTTTACTAGTAACAATTTTTATAAAGATTGGGGTTTTTATCCACAACTGTTTTCGTTGGAAACCGTTTTCTAATAAGTACGAGGGAAATGTTTTCTTATTCGTAAC
>ML317702.1:0-10754 GCA_005239505.1 Nicotiana paniculata
TTCCCACCTGCTCCCCTGAGCTGGTTGCAGTACCTTTTCAGATGAGCTATGGGGTCCCCATGTTGTCATATTTTTCGAACTTGAGGGTTTTGAAACCGAGAGGCAAATGGACGTGCGGGAACATGCACAAGTCCGCATAGGAGACACTTTTCTGCCCGCTCAGCCCCTGTATATTTTTGAGGCTCTGTTCAATACTCTTCATTTTTCGAGTCATTTCTTCGTGTTCGAAGCTTTTGTTATCCTATCCCAAAGTGAACTTAGGCTTAGTTTGTCGGGGATATGCATTGGGAGTAGCATGAGCGGTATCCTGATGGACAGATGGTGTTTGGAATGTGAATGCTGGCGGCTCGAAACTTGGCCCAGAGATAGTTGGTGGTGCCGTGGCGGAGATTGGTGGTGCGGTGAAGACATTGGAAGAAACACCAGAAAACAAATCCTGGGGGCGAACCTCAGAAGGCCTTCTGGCAAAGTGAGCCGACATAGTTGGATATCTAAATGGCGTGGACGGGTAGCTTATGGGGATGTTGAACGTCCCGCCTGTCCTGGGGATTATCTCTGGGAAACCCGAGATGGTACTAGGTGGTTCCCTACCATTGGACCATGCGTACCACATTTCCAGCATGCGGCAATGCAGAGTCCTGTTCTCTTCAGCTGTTGCTGACTCAGATGTTGGGATGGCTGGATTTAGGTCTTCCACGGAAGAGTTGACGATTGGAAAGTGACTTTCAGACGTCATATCTATGCTCCTTTTTGATCTAGTGAAGTAAGGATGGGAAGCCAGGTTACCGCAAAACCAACCACCTAAAAATACCTTAAGATTGAACTAACAAAATGTTAGGTTGAAACATTTGTCACATAGGAAATCGCACGTATGGGGTATGCAATGCACCTGATCAATTTAAATGCTATTCTATATGTTTTGCAACAGTTGTGTACTTCATCCCGACTTTATCTCTCGGTTTGTTTTTCTTTTTATCGTTCTTTCCCTTCCTTTGTTATTGTTTCCGCTCTTTTATTCCTCGCTCGGTTTCCTTTCTTATGGTCATGATCGAATCCTATGTGGATTGCCTACGTATCACGGTGCCGCGTGAATCAAATCATCACGTAGTTCATGCTAGCAAAACCCAAAGGACAGAAATGCATATTTTTTATAAAAGCTTCATTCTAAAAATTTTCATTCATTAAATAAAACACTTCTGATTACAGAAAACTTGTAGCCCACTTTTTGAATTACAGAGTTTGCAAAACAGACTCGACACATATTTTCTAAAAATATAAAAACTACTGTGGACTCAAGACATGACTACGACTAGAAAAGTGAAATACAGACTCGAAAAACATCAAAAATACATTAGTGCTTCCGTTGCTCCAGGGGCCGGTGGGGCATCATTCGGCCTTGCCACGGGCCTGTGTGTTATGTCTTGTCGGAGGCGGTAAAGGTCGTCCATTATCTTGTGGACGAAGATCATAACCGCTGAGAAGAAAGTGGTCCGAGTCATATCTTCGCATTCCTGGCATCTGGTGACGATGTAGTCAGCTATCTCTTGGACCCTTCGCCTGATGATACCCTTCTCTTGAAGCAGGCGCCTGATGGGATCTCGCCTCTAAAGTCTAGGCGTCTTTGTGACTCTATTCTTGACATTGTTGCAACTCTTTTTCTAACCGAGCCATCATCGCATAGCACTGTTCCCTCTCTGTCTTAAATCTTTTTGCCTGTTTGGCCATTTCGTTCTCGAGGGCGGCCAATTTTTCCTTCAAGCCTACGACTTCCTGATCATATTTCCTCTTTAGTCTCTGGACAAACTCTGTTCTTTCTTCTGCACTTCTTGTTAATCTTGCCCGAACTTCGGCCAGTTCTTCTTCAGCTTTGTCTAAATCATCCCCATAACTTCATACTTTATTCCTCAGGCTGTTGATAAGCCTTTCATCAGTTCTGCTTCTCTCTGGGTTCTCAGCAGCTGTTTTCAATTCATGTATCTGGGCCTAGAGGACTTCATTTTCTTGGGCTAATATATTTTTCTCCGCTTCAATTGTGGCAGTATGTAGAGTGTTTTCGAACTTGATTTCCCTGACCTAGGCCTCCAACTTGCTTATGGTGGCTCGGTAGTTGTTCTCCTTTTCTAACTAAGCCCAATGCTCTTGAGTTTGCTCGGTGAATTGTTGTACGTGGGGTCTCTTTGCGGGTCGTTCTTGCTCTTGATGCTCCCTGCCTCTTACACCGTACCAAGAGGTGTAGGTGGGCTCCACTTCCCCTTTGGATAAGTCTCTCACCCGAGTTTGAGGTTCTAAAAACCTGCACTCGTTCCAGATTTGACGGACCCTGCCTTCAGGAAATGCAGATCTTGGGAATAACTCAATGGCTTATTGGCTTAAATCCTCATCATGGGGAACACCCTTTTGTCTCCCCGACTGGCGTAAGATCCGGTGCGGAGTATATGGCTGAATGCTTCGCAGGCCCATTAACAGGAGATAGCAAACCTTGGTAGACATATTGATAACCTCGCTGAGAGGGAGCCACCCGAACGTCCACTCGATTTAGTTCGCAGTTAGTGAGCTCAAGTATGAGTGCCAGGCTTCCGTGCCCTCAGGAAATTGGTGGCATTTTACCCGAGTACTATGTTCCTCGATGCAATTCAAACCGGTTAAACTGTAGTTCATGTATCCTGGGCGGTGACAGAGGTGCTCGATCAGCCATATTTGTAGGAGCAGGTTGCACCCCTCAAAGATCTTTCCCCCAGATTGGCAAATTGTCAGAGCACGGTAAATCTCGTCTATGACCATCAGTATAAAGGTGCCATTGGATTTTTTTATCATGAAATCTGCTATTCCCACAAGCCCGATGTCTATGCGTCCGTCACTTCTTGGGAAAATCAAGGTGCCCAAGAATGCTACCACAAAAGCTAGCCCCCGGCGGGCTTCCCATTTAGCCTGATCTTTGTGAGTTAGACCAGTGTTGTTAGCCTCAAACCCTGGGGATCTCCATAACGTCTGTAAAGAAAATAGAAAGCGCAGAAACCTTCAGACAGGTGGGGGTCTTGGACGTCCCGACTAATGTTCAACAGATCCAAAAACTTATGTGGAGTCATAGCCATGGGTGCCACTGGGTACCTACTTCTAAGATTGTCATTGAGACCAGCATACCCCGCTATTTCCTCTAGCTTGGTTGTCAATTCAAAGTCTGAAAAGTGGAACACGTTGTGGGTGGGATCCCAAAACGGTACTAGAGGCTTGACGATGTCCAACATCGGCTTGATTTTGAGGAGACCAGTAAGTCCCCCTAAAGCCTTCATAACAGACTTTCTACTAGCTTCCCCCAAGTTTCTCCACCACATATGGAGTCCTAGAGGGATTTCCTCGACTTCCCTGAAGGGGATGTTTTCAACTATATTCATCCGGCACATTCATTTTTTTATTAAAACCACCAATTTTTTTTTAAAAGTGTCATTTTGGCAAAGGGTTTTGTAATAAATAAAAATGGACCACCTTTGCGAATACGACCCTTTAATACTTCGGATAGGAAGTTTTTTTTAAAGGTTGTGTTCGCAAATTGGGTCGAAATTTAAAGACAAAACACATGTGGCCACTTTTGCAAAAATGGCTTTCCGGCACCCCACTTGGGCAATTAGGCTATAATGGCGTCACCTAATTTTATTTAGGGCTATATCCTTTTGATTTTGAAAAATGGAATTGGACCCGATGAGGGTTGCCTACGTATCCCACACCCGTGAGAATCAAACAATGCGTCGTTCGGAAAAATCCTGACTAATTAAAAATATACACCCACTCATTTTGTTTTATTTTTTCAGAAATTTTGGCAGAGTTTCGGGATAAATACGAGGATTTTCAAAACAGGGTGAATTCTCTATTCTACCTCAACTCTTGGTTTTTCTATTCATTTGTTGGTTTAGCCGGTCAATACACAAGCTGAAACAAATAAATGCGTACGTAACAAGTAAGATGCATCTGGGTAGTCTTTCATTTCGGGTACACCTGTCCTAGACGGACTCAACCCCTATGTTGAGCCCCCTAAGTCAAATGCACATGATGCAGATAAGCGTTCTTACTAGGGATCCGACATGAAGCTGTGTTATACTAGGTTTGAACCTGGGGTTTTGTTCTAGACCAGGCTTACCCGAGTGGACAGCTCGAGCCGAGGTCGGGGCAGCGTACCGGAAATACAGAAGCTTCACCGTCTTTTCAACTTGTCCGTACCTCGTTCTAAAATTTGGACACGAGGTGCACACTTACCAGATGATTTCGTTTTAGAATCCCAAACCGAGGAAATTTTGACTCTGTTTTAATTTTTGTCTGCGACCAGAAATCCGAGTAAGGAATTCTATTAACCCGGGAGAAGGTGTTAGGAATTCCCGAGTTTCGTGGTTCTAGCACGGTCGCTTAACTATTAATATTTGGCCTAATTATCTGATTATATACGTATTTTGAACTTATTGTGCTTTTAACCTTTTTCACTTGTTAGCCGCTTTCAATATTTATGGATTTATCTTGAAATAAGTCACGATGGTGTGCACTTATTTGTTCTTGGACACATTATAACTATGCCACATGAAATGCACCCGCAATTACAAAGTGTGATTTTATTATAGTTTGAAGTTGAAGACGGGGACATGAGTTATCGCACCCGAATGTAGATTACGTGGTCAAAACTATGGTCATGACGGTTTTATAGTGCCTATTTGAGGCTATGTTCGTTTATTCTTTATGCTTTCCATTTGAGTGGGCATTTTTGGTTTTAAAAAATCAATTAGGACGTTTATGGATCTTGGACAAGTTACGATGGCGTACACTTGTTGTTTTTTAGCACGTGGAAAAAACGTCACATGAAATGCACCCGTGATTGCTACGTGAATTTTATTAGTTGTTTAGAGTTAAGGATCGGGGCATGAGTTGCCACTCCCGAGTGTAGGTTAAGGTAATTTGAGGTAATACTCAATTTTTGTCAAGTTTCAAAGTAAAGGTGTTCATTCTACCTAAGGATTACCTAAAATGATGTTCAATAGCCTAAAGATAACATGTTTTGGGCTATGGCCTCATTTAAGCCCCAAATTGTATCACTNCTGTATAAGATTTCTTTACCATTTGATCTACTCCTATATACTAAACAAAAGTATTAATACAGAGCTCATGGATCCAAAATGGAATTTCGTCCTAAATGTTGTGACAGAACAAGCCTTAAAAACTGAATTAAGCCATGGTTGCTCTAAGAAAAGATCCGGATTTTAGATTCTATCTTTTTGATAATCGATTTGAAAACCCATTTGTGTTCAGTAGTGAGAAATTTACAGCGGATTTCGTGAATGAAAACGCTTCTCATGCTAATTGACAACAAAGAGAAAAGGACTGGTTACAGATTTCTTAACATAGTTAATGGGTCTAACATTACAGGTCCCATAGCCTGAAATTCAGACACTATCAGGCTCAATTGGGCCATGTTTATGAGTCTGCCCTAGCTCGGGTGACCTTGGCAGGTCTGGACCATAACTACTATAGTAATAAACGTTTCAGAATTAAGAAAAATACAACTGATCATAAATTTTATATAGTTCAGTCCATATTTACAACTGAAAAAAGGTGAAATGTATATAGAAGACTGCAGATATGCTATTACTATTACATTATTCCTAAAACCATAGTAATACTGATTTTTACTAATAGGAAAAATAAAGAAGGGAAAACAAAACTAGTTGTTGCTCCTGTGCAAGCCAGCAAACATGTCCTTCAAAGACTTAAACCTGCATTTTTCAATGTTAATCTAAAATTATAAGTCCAAAGTTTGAGTACTTGGACAGTATTAACGACAGACCTTTGGGCATTTGAGATGAATCTAGCCAAAAAAGGAAGTTAGATTCAACCTTAGTGATGCCATAGGAGAACAAAATATGTTCATGCCTTCTTAGGGACTAAATCTAACCATAGAAAAGGTTAGATTCAAACCCAGTGATATCACTTTGTTTAGACTCTTTAACAGTCATTTTTATGTCATGCAGCAGATTTTATCAAGCATTTATTCAAATACTTTGACTATTATGGGCATTTTGAGGAGTGAATCCGACTATTTTGTTACTTCAGATTCACTTTCCTAAAGCTCCTTCTCATTACACACTTATATCCTTTGAAGGATAATTTTCAGCAAAGCTAAACTACTGTTATGCACTATTAATGGGGTGAATTTGACTATTAGGAAGTCAGATTCATCTACCCTAGTGCTAACTCAACATAATTCCAAACCATATAGAGGCTTGCTCATTTAGGCATTTTAGAGGATGAATCTGATCAATCAAAGGTTCAGATTCCTCACTCTAATGCCTTTCTTAATTACATATTTTATACCCTTTAAAAGGGTAAACTTCAACTAACCATACTAATGTTTGTGCACTACTGAGGGGTGAATTTGACTATTAAGAAGTCATATTCATCTACCCTAATGCCAATATCCTAAACTATCTAGAGACTTGCTTCTTGAATCTCTTTATTGACCAATGAGACTCAATCGAAAGCATATTTTTGCATTCTTATTGATGGAATCTGACCATAGAGAAGGTCAGATTCAACACCTTAATGCAGCTTGTTTCCTAATATAGGACCTTGAGTACCTATCACATTTATATACATATAATCTTAAGCAAACAATCATGCACCAACAGGAGAAATACTAACATCAAGACATTACCTATCACACTCACAGAGTCATTATCATGCCAATAAACATGTACACAGTCATATTTAACAAAACAGAAACAATAACTTCATTCAACAAGAACAGCCAGTTTTACACAGTGAGCAGAAAATGAGAATTCTAGTCCAAAAATTTCATTAAGAAGAGATGAACTGATACATACCTTTAAAGAGAAAAACATAAAAGAGACTTGACCAAATAAAGGTCAAGTATGAACAATAACAGCAAGAAGGAAGAGAAATCAGCAGCAGCAAACAGAAACCCAAAGAAAACCCAGTAGCCCAGCAAGAATTGATCCATAATTTTTGAGTAAGAATGCTTAAAATTCCCAAAATCAGAGTCTAAAGTAAAAGTAACAGAAGTTGAGAACTAGACCATGTATCTACGAACTTCATTCCAAGGGAAATCATATTTCTTCTTTGTTTTTCTACTAATACTATTTTTTTGAAATTTTTGCTTATGAATCAGAAAATATTTTGATTCTTTCTGTATTTTCAGAATGTATTAGCAGCTAAGAGAAATTGAAAGAATGTTTTTCAGAGTCCAAAAAAATCCTCTTTGTCTAAAGGGAGGGGGGGTCTATTTATAGGAGACTTGGGAATGGGATATCCTTTGGTATATTCCTAATTCATTAGGCTGAAGAGGGTACATGTACAACTATCCACCCTATCCTTTTGGGACAGCTACTCCTTTCCAGAATATTTCAGTCTTAGAAAAGACCTTTCTACCCTTAAAAATATTATTTCCTAATCTACGTTACCTGTTGTACCCCTTGGAGTCCCTGAATTTACCATTGGGTAATCAAGGTTAAAACTCACTTGGGTTATTGTTTAACTCTAGTTACCTAACCCTAGTTATGTTCTTTAGTCAGCTATAGTTGTTCTTGATTATGGTTGAGTCAAACTAGTTAAAGGTTAATTGATTAAATGCCTAAAGATAGTTTTCATACTAATTATCTATGTTTAAGTTAATTAAAAAGGTAGGTCAATCAATTTAATTCCTTAACTTAAACTAACTGATTTAATTAAGTTAATCCAATTTGATTACCTAAAATCAGAGGATTAACCAATTATTAAACCTAGGTTTATATTAAGTAATCGATCAGTTTAGCTAGGCTTAATTAAGGTTAGTCAACTCAGTTTTCTTAACTTAGGCTAAATGATTTGTTCAGTTAATGAAACCTAAATTAATTATCTTAAACAAATTTTTAATACTTAGTTAATTGTCTAAGAGACTATCAACCTAAGTTAAACTAGTTAAACAAGTGTATTTTAGGAGGTTATCACTAATTAGGGAAGCCTTGAGTTTAGGATTGAACTAAGTTAATTCATGGCCCTGCACTGGTTCAGATTAACTAGTAATAATCCTAAAAGAGCTAATAGCTCTTATGCATGATACAATTAGGAAGGAATCCAAAATTGATATTCACTTAACACTAAACAGAATAAACAATCAAAGCAAAAAAAAAAGGCGGAGATCAAGTTTCAGTTCAATCAACACAAAACAATTCCAAATTATTATCTAGACAAGTAAACTCGATCACAGTTCTAATCATAATAACATGATAACACTGTTCTAGTTATTATCTTGCTTAAGTTCAATCATCTAATTCAAATCGCAATACAGGATAACACTGCTCTAATCAAGATTAAAAAAATTGTCATTTTAGATTCTTCTTAGTCAATCTAGAGCAGGATAGTAACAGTAAAAAAATGAGCGAGGATAGACGAACAAAACAGAAAGAGAGAAAGAAAAAGAAAGAAAAGAAATTACTGAAACAACCTAAAAGAAATGATTGACATGAGA
The DNA here is from genome assembly GCA_005239505.1 of Nicotiana paniculata. Lineage (NCBI taxonomy): Eukaryota > Viridiplantae > Streptophyta > Magnoliopsida > Solanales > Solanaceae > Nicotiana > Nicotiana paniculata. The sequence goes on from ML317702.1 coordinate 8,501, forward strand.
TTCGGTCTTAAAAATGAAATCCAGAATCTTTTACCACAAGAATTCCTAAACTGATTAATCAAGATTCAAATAACGAAAACATAATCCAACTATTGTGCGGATTCAACACACGGGACATGAATACTCACACTTGATCGATTCAATGCAACAAAATATGGAAAACAATGAAAGACAACAAAGAAATATGGATTTAGAACGATGACATATTCATGATGATTTTTTACAGAAGAGAAATCAGAAACGGGGAAGTACCAGTTGAAGGAAACTTGGCCGGAAAATTTGAAGGTCACCGGACCTTGGCCGGACCCCGGTAGGGTTTGAAAATGAATCAAACCCTCATGAATCGATTGCCCTAGTCAAGAGCAATCGACCCATGAAGGTCTGAGCCATTGAGTGTCTCTAAATCCGCTGGGGAGTAATTTTAGGGTTTTCAGATTCTTAGATCTGAAATTCCTCATTTTTTGTTGGTTTTTGGAAGAAACAAATGATGGGAGGCGATTGAGGAGGAAATGGGGATCACCTGGTAAAATTTTGGGCTGGTTTGGAGAAGCTTCGCCGCCGGCAGGCGATTTCTGGTCGGCGGAGATAGGTGAGGACACGGCGGACGCTTCAGAGAGAGGATAGAGACGGAAGGGGTGGGGGTTAAACTTTGGTGAAATGAGGGGGTGGGGGTTCAGTTCAGACATATATATATTAAAAGAATAATTAGTTCCCAGCCGTTGGATCTGGGAAGATCAACTGCTAGGATTAGCTTACTTATTTTAAACAAGGTCGTTTGGGTAATGGAGGGGTCAGGCTGGGTTTGGTTCATTTGGGTCTAGGTCGTTTGAGTGTTGGGAGAGGTGAGCTTTAGGCCTGGGCAGATCTAGCCCAGGTCCGATTTTTAACCCATTTTTAGAATGTAAACTCAATTAATTAATTAAATTAAGACTAAACATGTAATAATTAATTTTAGACTAGTTTTATCCAATTAATTAATCAAGATTCATATGGTTTTAATTACTCCTAATCAATTAAAGAACAAACTTCGCAATTTTGTTAAAAGAGCTAATTAAATCAAGAAATTAAACATTAATCAAGTTGATATCAAATAATTATATTTATTTAGATGTTAACTAAAGTTATGTACTTAATCATGCCATTTTAAATTATTTATGTATTTAAATGACGGATTATGGATATACTATATAAAAAAATAAATTTGCAAATATTAAAAATTCAATAAAAATCCGCAAAACTAATTAATTTAGTGAGATTTATAGGATTATATGATAGGTAAAAAATTACGTGCTCACACCTCCGAGATTCGATAGTCTGAGTTGTCCGATCTTATTATCGGATAGTATTCTATGACTCGGGGAGGGCCATGTGATGATAAAATTTGAATATGGATCTTGTTCACTACTCTGCAGGAGTAATTGGTCAAAGTAAGTAATATTAATGGTCATCTATCAGTTGCTAAGATGACATTTAACATTAATTTTCAAACTAGAGGAAAAGGAAGAAAAGTCAAATTTAGTCAAAAACATTATTCAATTACCAAATATGTTTTAGTAACTATACAAGGAATAAGTGAAATATGTCAAACAAATTCAAAAATTAAAAGATAAATATAACTATTTGGATATAAACATAGTGTTTGATTCATACAACTTTCTAGTTAATAATTTTATTCTCAATTTTATAGAATCTTAAAATAAATTACATGTGTTTGTATATTATTTTTTCGATTTGATTGAATCTCCTATGCTTCATGCCAATAGTTGATGTAACTACTTACTAAAAAATCAAAACTACTAACTTCAACATCATGTCCTATAAAAGGAGAAGCTATCAAACATTTATAAGCACTTCTATATTCATAAAAGTACTTACAAGCAAAATAAATAGTTGTTTAAGATGGCAAAATCAACTAATTATATGAGTTACATCATTATTGTCCNCACCAGAAGCAACATCACCGATAATGTCATTAAAACTGTCTGCTGCAAGTCGTAACACTCGTGTGTCTGTTTCAGGTAACCTAGTTTTAAGGATTCTTGCCTTTTTATTATTATTATTGTTGTCCTCATATTAATATAAAATATATTTTCAAATCGAAATGTACATATATAACTAAACATATACATGATTTTGAATATATTTAACTTTTAAAATCACATTGATATTTGGAATGTTTAAATTTGATATTTGGATGTCAAAATTTCGTAATAGTTTAAAAAAATACTTTTACGTTAAAGGATTGAAAATCTTC
>ML317707.1:0-22362 GCA_005239505.1 Nicotiana paniculata
AATTGATGTGCCAATGGAGGTGTCCAAAGTAGAAACCCAACACTCTAACCAACTAGAATTTGAAGATGCCGATGTTGAAGAAGTAATATTAGAGTCAACCAGGGACGTTGAGGATACAAATTTAATCGACTCTAGTGTGATTGATGTTGAGGATGTTGAAAGTCCTGAAGTTCATGTGTTTGAGCGCATTGGTCCTCACTCCAAACATTTTTCCACGTTGTGCTTGGATGATGGTACGGAAATAGAGTCATCCGAGCCAATTGAGGAGTCAAGAAATGAGGAACAAGATACCTACATTCTGGAATTTTTCTTGCCAGAAAGAAAGGACTACATACCTCATTTAAATGCTAAGAAGTGTAAAACAGTACAATGGTTGCTTGGGCCAATCATATTTGTTCCACCACCCTTGGATCACGGTTTTACCTTAAATCTCCACAACAGCAACCGCGCTGCTAACAATCAATCGGCCTGCTACGCGAAAACCTGGAATCTGCACAAAAATGTGCAGAAGAGTAGTATGAGCACACCACAACGGTGCCCAGTAAGTATCAAGACTAACCTCGGTGAAGTAGTAACGAGGACTAGTCAAGACACCTACTGGTCTAATAAAAAAACTGAACAAGTATCAATATAGGAATCAGGGAAATACTCATATACACATAAAGAATACCGCAATATAGCTAACAAGACAATTAATTTAATAAAGAAGGAAAACAATAAGTATCAGCGGAAAACCCTGAATTAACACAAAGACTGAACATAACACAAACAAATCCGGCATGTAAATATACAACACGTACAGGTAATGACTCAACAACTTCAACCACTTCTATATCAAATTCGTAGTCATCTCCACGAGGTTTCGAACCTCAGACAAATCACCATTTATGGGTCGCAATATTCGAACCCTAACACTTGGCATCCTGCGCCCTCATTCGAGTACTAACAGTACTGCACTGATGACTCACATGCCAATTGGGTCATTTCCACCCATACGGTAAGCACAATAAGAGTATCTATACTTGACAACAACAAGGAGTCCTAAATCCATTAGTAGTACTTAATTACGTGTATGCTTGTGCAAGTGTCCTAACATGATTTCCACAACCAATAAACATAAGGAAAGAAAAAGGGCGACACATACATTTTCATCTCACAAGTTTCCACGCGAATAAACTCACACAGTAAGTGTTCCAGTACACAATATCAACAACAAGAAATGCCCCCAGGCCAACACAAGTATCACAAACAATCCCTGACATAGCCCACCTTGTCTCGCCACGTGTGCAATAGTAAAGTATATGCCCGCCTTATTTCGCCACACGTGCATAAACATGTTCCCACCTTGTCACGCCACATGCGCAACCCACATATACATATCCCGCCTTGTTACGCCGCATGTGCAATATCAATAGAAAACACGGCACGACAGAAACCTCGTGCAAACCCCCATATCAACAACTACACGACAGAAACCTCGTGCATCACAATAACCACAACAACACGGAAAAAACCTCGTGCATCATCGAAAAAGGTATAACCACAACAATTGGCAATAATACAAGATACGACAGATACATCAATTCAAGAACCTTGATCACAAGAAAAGCAAGGCTAGTTCACAAGGAATAAGCATAACAAAGAATACTAGGCATAATAAGGACAATCAACAAGGAAGAAAATAACGTATAAGAGTCGTACCCAAATACACGGTTCAATCAACAAGAAAACTCACACAAATCCGATAACTCCATATAAGGGCAAGTCACGAAGGTATAGAATATCTAAACATCTTTTAAGGTTGAGCAGTTACGAGGATATTCAACAATTTCCACTTAAGGACAAGCAACAAAAAATAATCATAACTTCATTTAAGACCAAAACAATTATAGGATGAGATGAAGATAATTACAATTTGAGATAAGCAGTTTAGGGGACCTAGCATGGCAAGAAAAAGGAGTAAAATCTTCAGACAAGTCCATTAGGAGTCAAATAGGTAAGATGAGTAAATCCAAAAGTAAGAAATCCTACATTTAAGCAAGTAAAGATGAAACTAGATATTAGGAAATTCAATCATGTCAAGAACAATTCATACTCAGCGAATATAAGAACCTAAGATTCCTAAAGGGAAATTTTCCACAAATAAGTCCAAGCACGCAGTCGTCACCTCGCGTACACGGACTGCAAACAACATAGAAGACTCACTCCTAAGGGGTAATTCCCCCACACAAGGTTAGGCAAGATACTTACCTCGAAGACGACAACCCAGTACTCTAAAATGGACTTCTCGGGCAAAAAGACTTCCGGACGGCTCAAAATCAACTAAAACAACTTCAAAATACACATAAAACGTATAAGGAACTATTCCGAATAATAAAGTTTCAATCTTTACAAAAATATAAAAATCGACCCAAAAGTTGACCCCCGGGCCCGCACCTAGGAACCCGTCAAATTTTTCCAAAATTCGAATACCCATTCTGATACGAGATCAACCATACAAAAATTACTAAATTCCGATACCATTTCGTCCCCCAAATCATGAAATTTTCATTTTGAGAGTTTTCTTCAAAAACCAATATTTTCTTCGACCCAAAACACAACTTAAATGATAAAAACAAAGATAAAATCATGGAACATATATAATTCTAGGTGAAGAACACTTACCCACTCGATTATCTTGAAAATCCCCAAAAATCGCTCCCAAATCCGAAGTCCAAAGCTCAAAAATGTGACGCAAATGGCTAACCCTCGTTTATAAGAATCTGCCCAGGACATCCGCACCTGCAACCACTTAACCGCACCTGCTCAACCGCAGGTGCTAAATACTAACCGCACCTGCGCTCCTACCCGCACCTGCGCCCCAAAGTTTCGCACATGCGGAGGCTGCCCACTCCGCTTATTCTCGCACCTACGTGATCTTTTCTGCACCTGAAAAGTTCGCACTTGCGGTTCCCTATCCGCAGGTGCGGTCACACCAGAACAACAACACCAGTTGCATTTCCAAACTTTAAACTTTCCGATAACCTTTCTAAACCATCCCGAGCCCCTCGGGACCTCAACCAATTACACCAATAGGTCACATACCAACGCATGAACTTAGCCGAACCTTTGGAACACCAAAAACAACATCAAAACACCGAATCAAATCTCAGATTCAAGCCTAAAATTTCTAAACTTCAAAAATTCGCCAACGATCCCGAAACCAACCAAACCACATCCGAATGACCTGAAATTTTGCGCACACATCACGAATGATGCTACGAACCTATTCCAACTTCCGAAATTCCATTCCAACCCCGATATCAAAATCTCACTTATCTGCCGAAATCGCCGAAATTCTAACTTTCGCCGAATTATCTCAAATTACTCTACAGACCTCCAAAACCAATCCCAGACGCGCGCCTAAGTCCAAAATCACCATACGAAGCTGTTGACATTATCTAAAACTCATTCTGAGGCTGTTTACACAAAAGTCAAACCTCCGGTCAACTTCCATCGTTTAAGCTTCCAAAACTAAAAATTTTCCTTACAATTCGACTCCGGATTCTCCGGGAACTGAGTCTAGCCATGCACGCATGTCGATATACACAATGCGAAGTTGTTAAAGACCTTACGCCACCGAACATAGCTAAAATTCTCAAAATAACCGATCGGGTCGTTATATTCTCCCCTTCTTAAAACAAACGTTCGTCCTCGAACGTTCCAAGATTTACCTCGAACTCATCCAATAACTGAATGCACTCTTCGAAGACACACCCGCGGGTGATCCCACATCGCCCCAACCTACTTAAGCCTGATGACACAACCACAACTACAATGTAGCCTTCCCATCACCACCGATAAGACTCAGACCCCAATTTCTCACCTTCTCTTCGTTTTCACAAGACCCGATTCCAAATCCATATCCGGTATCAGTCTCAAAAAGCTACATCAACTCATGCCTACACCCATAAGGTACGACCACACAACGTAACACACCCCACATAGGTCTTTACTAACACTTCTGATCACAATAGCTGCCCGAAATCCACTCAGCACCGACAGTTAGCCTCATATCCGATAGAACTCTGTTTCAAACCTCCATCACACTGATAATAATGAAAGAAACACAAGGACTTCATTATTAGACACCCGAATCAGCAAGCCACAACTAACACCACTGGGCACACATCTCGCAAGATAAAACTAAAGAAGTACATAACGAAAATGACTGAATATGAAAAGAGAAACATATAAAGTAGCTATGAAAACAAGCCCATAGGCACAACTCTCTATAAATACTGACTTACAAGAGCAATATAACAAGGAAGAAGTAAAGCTTATGAACAAATCACAAGGATCCCATCCTGATATAACTTCCACCGCGGTACTCATCCCGGTTTCAACACTTCAAAACACACGAAATCACAAAGGTTTCACCCTCAACTCTAAATCACAATAAGATATATATGTCCCACCAACTGGAACCTTTCACTAGATTACTTCTTCAACAAAATTACAACACGTGCTGGCTCCCATACCGGTGGAGCATAAGAATCACAGCTCGTAACCACTATACTCATGAGTCACATCAAGCCTACCATACTGGACAATAGGGATTTACTACTAGTCTCATATCTCCCCATAATGAATAGAAACAAACAATAGACACGGACTACCACTCACAGTATCTCCCAACAGGAGCAAACACAAAAATAGAGTGCAAAGCATGAAACTCACTCATAAACGAAACAACAAGTGAGGGAACTCGTCCCGATCAACAGAGCTATAATGAATTACAAATGGTGCCCCCCTCTGTAACAAATCAAAACTTACCTAATGATAACGTCTGGCACAACGGACTCCAGCCTATTATACGAAACACATCAACGGGCCGGGCCTCCCCCTCTTGGGCGCCCTCTACCCACCTGAATGCCCTGTCGTGACCCATCTGCCCGGAGCCTGGGATAATCTCTCACCATGTGACTGATATCTCCATACTCAAAACAACCTCTCTACTGACGTGGCTGTGGAAACTGTGCAATAAAAGTACTCTGGGACCCTTGAGTACCTGAAACTCCCTGCGAAGCCGATAATGCAAACTGAACTGGCTGACCCACAAAACCTCTATGTGTCGTACCCTGCCTCCATAATAAGGACCAGTAGATCTCTCCAGCCTACGAGGCCTCCTCACCTCTCTGCCCTCTCTCTCTTGACCTCGTCTGTCCTCACTCTCACAGCCCCGCCTGACATCTCTATCATAGCCCCGCCTGTTGTCTCTCTCATGATCCAGCATGCCCTCAACTCTGTGAGCAATCCCTACCACCTGCTGAAATGAAACATCTGACTCTAACTCCCGAGCCATGCTAAACTGAATATCACGCCTGAGGCCCTCAATGAATCTACGAACACACTCTTTAACTGTAGCAACCAAAGCAGGTGCGTGTGTGGCCAACCCACTGAATCTGACGGCATACTCTGATACTGACATAGTGCCCTGACGCAGCTGCTCAAACTCCATGTGCCATGCATCTCGGAGGGACTGAGGTACAAACTCGCTCAAGAACATCTCTGAAAACTGACCCCATGTAAGTGAAGCTGACTCGGCTAGGCTAGCCAACTCATATGCCCCCCACCACTGATAAGCCGCTCCCCTAAAATGAAATGTAACGAAAGCAACCCCGCTCGTCTCCACAATACCCATAGTACGAAGAATGCGGTGACACTCCTCCAGGAAAACCTAGGCATCGTCCGTCGCCAATCCACTAAAGGTAGGAGGGTGGTACTTTTGGTACCTCTCAAGTCTAAGTTGTTCCTCCTCAGATGTTGCTGCCCTAACCACGGGCGGAACTAGGACCCCAGGCTGTGCTTCCATGACGCCTGGAACCTGACCAACATGATCTCGCTGCTCTGGAGGGTAGGCGACCCAAGTCTGAGCTCCTCCCCCACTCTGTGAAGTAGCTGGTGCACCCGGAATCAATCCCTCCTGAGTCAAGGTACCAATCATGCCCCAGACCTGTGCCAAGGTCTCCTGAAGTCCAGGTGTAACAACAGGCGCCTCCGGTGCCTGCTCCCCAGTTGGAATTGCTGGTGGCTCCTCAACGGCTACTCTAGTAGGTGCTTTAGCTGCGGCATGTGCCCCTCGTCGGCCTCTGCCTCTGCTCCTGGCGACGCCTGCTCCGGTGGTAACATCCTCAGGATCTGCAACTCGCGTCCTCACCATCTGTGAGAGAATGGAATGATAAATTGTTCAAGCTTCAAGATCAATAAACTCGCACGATAGGAATGAAGGAAGTGAAGTTATCCTAATAGTTCCATAGCCTGTCGAAGATAAGTACAGACGTCTCTGTACCGATCCGCAAGACTCTACTAAACTCGCTTATAACTCGTAGCACCTATTAACCTAGAGTTATGATACCAACTTGTCACGACCCAAATTTCCCTCCGTTGGGTATCGTGATGGCACCTAGTCTTAAGGTAAGCCTAAAATTCCTAGAATAACAACAATAATAAATAAAATCTAATATTTTTATGAAATAAATAATTCTTTATACATTGCATTTTCCCCAAAACCTCGTAGTACAAGTCATAAGCTTTAAAGAAATTACACTAAAACTCCTAAAAATACCACTGTTCAGAAAGAAGTACAACAGTGCAAACAGAAATATAAGATGATGACTCCAAAACCGCGAATGCTGAAACGATTTTACCTTGAGTCTCCACAACAGCAACCGCGCTGCTAACAATCAATCGGCCGGCTACGCGAAAACTTGGAATCTGTACAAAAATATACAGAAGAGTAGTATGAGCACACCACAGCAGTGCCCAGTAAGTATCAAGACTAACCTCGGTGAAGTAGTGACGAGGACTAGTCAAGAAACCCACTGGTCTAATAGAAAAATTGAACAAGTATCAATATAGGAATCAGGGAAATAATCATATACACATAAAGGCTACGCAATATAGCTAACAAGACAGTGAATTTGATAAAGAAGGAAAACAATAAGAATCAGCGAAAAACCCTTAATTAACACAAAGACTGAACAAAACACAAACAAATCCGGCATGTAAATATACAACACGTACAGGTAATGACTCAACAACTTCAACCACTTCTACATCAAATTCGTAGTCATCTCTACGAGGTTTTGAACCTCGGACAAATCACTATTTACGGGTCCCAATATTCGAATCCTAACACTTGGCATCCTGCGCCCTCATTCGAGTACTAACTGCATGGACGACTCACGTGCCAATTAGGTCATTTCCACCCATACGGTAAGCACAACAAGAGTATCTATACTTGAAAATAACAACGAGTCCTAAATCCACTAGTAGTACTTAACTACGTGTATGCTTGTGCAGGTGTCCTAACATGATTTCCACAACCAATAAACATAAGGAAAGAAAAAGGGCGACACGTACATTTTCATCTCACAAGTTTCCACGCGAATAAACTCACACAGTAAGTGTTCCAGTACACAATATCAACAACAAGGAATTCCCCCAGGCCAACACAAGTATCACAAACAATCCCTGACATAGCCCACCTTGTCTCGCCACGTGTGCAATAGTAAAGTATATGCCCGCCTTGTTTCGCCACACGTGCATAAACATGTTCCCACCTTGTCACGCCACATGCGCAACCCACATATACATATCCCGCCTTGTCACGCCGCATGTGCAATATCAATAGAAAACATGACACAGCAGAAACCTCGTGCAAACCCCCATATCAACAACCGCACGGCAGAAACCTCGTGCATTACAATAACCACAACAGCACGGCAAAAACCTCTTGCATCACCACAACAAGTAGAACCACAAAAATTGACAATAATGCAAGATACGGTAGATACATCAATTCAAGAACCTTGATCACAAGAAAATGAAGGCTAGTTCACAAGGAATAAGCACAACAAAGAATACTAGGCATAATAAGGACAGCTCAACAAGGAAGAAAATAACGTATAAGAGTCATACCCAAATACACGGTTCAATCAACAAGAAACTCACACGAATCCGATAACTCCATATAAGGGCAAGTCACGAAGGTATAGAAATCTAAACTTCTTTTAAGGTTGAGCAGTTACGAGGATATTCAACAATTTCCACCTAAGGACAAGCAACATAAAATAATCATAACTTCATTTAAGACCAAAACAATTATAGGATGAGACGAAGATAATTACAATTTGAGATAAGCAGTTAAGGGGACCTAGCATGACAGTAAAAGGAGTAAAATCTTCAGATAAGTCAATTAGGAGTCAAATAGGCAAGAGGAGTAAATCCAAAAGTAAGAAATCCTACATTTAAGCAAGTAAAGATGAAACTAGATATTAAGAACTTCAATCATGTCAAGAACAATTCATACTCAGCGAATATAAGGACCTAAGATTCCTAAAGGGCAAATTTTCCACAAATAAGTCCAAGCACGCATTCATCACCTCGCGTACACGGACTGCAAACAACATAGAAGACTCACTCCTAAGGGGTAATTCCCCCACACAAGGTTAGGCAAGATACTTACCTCGAAGACGACAACCCGGTACTCTAAAATGAACTTCTCGGGCGAAAAGACCTTCGGACGACTCAAAATCAACCAAAACAACTTCAAAATACACATAAAACGTATAAGGAACTATTCCGAATAATAAAGTTTCAATCTTTACAAAATTATAAAAATCGACCCAAAAGTCGACCCTCGGGCCCGCACCTCGGAACCTGTCAAATTTTTACAAAAGCTGAATACCCATTCCGATAGGAGTTAACCATACAAAAATTACTAAATTTCGATACCATTTCGTCTCCCAAATCATGAAATTTTTGTTTTGAGAGTTTTCTTCCAAAAACCAATATTTTCTTCAACCCAAAACACAACTTAAATGATAAAAACAAAGATAAATCATGGAATATATATAATTCAAGGTGAAGAACACTTACCCACTCGATTAGCTTGAAAATCCCCAAAAATTGCTCCCGAATCCGAAGTCCAAAGCTCAAAAATGTGAAGAAAATGGCTAACCCCCGTTTATAAGAATCTTCCCAGGACATCCGCACCTGCGACCACTTAGTTTCACCTGCACAACCGCAGGTGCGAAATACTAACCGCACCTACGCTCCTACCCGCACATGCGCCCAAGAACCACTTCTGCGAAGGCCGCACCTGCGCCCCAAAGTTCCGCACCTGCAGAGGCCGCCCAGTCCGCCGCACCTGCGTGATCTTTTCCGCACCTGCGAAGTTCGCACCTGCGGTTCCCTTTCCGCAGGTGCGGCCACACCATAACAGCAGCACCAAATGCATTTCCAAACTTCAAACTTTCCGATAACCGTCCTAAACCATCCCGAGCCCCTCGGAACCTCAACCAATTTCACCAATAGGTCACATATCAACGCATGAACTTAGGCGAACCTTTGGAACACCCAAAAAAACATCAAAACACCGAATCAAATCTCGGACTCAAGCCTAAAATTTCTAAACTTCAAAAATTCGCCAACGATGCCGAAACCAACCAAACCACATTTGAATGACCTAAAATTTTGCGCACACGTCACGAATTATGCTACGAACCTATTCCAACTTCCGAAATTCGATTCCGACCCCGAATCAAAATCTCACCGATCGGCCGAAATCGCTGAAACTTTCGCCGAATTATCTCAGATTACTCTACGGACCTCCAAAACCAATCCTGGATGCGCGCCTAAGTCCAAAATCACCATACGAAGCTGTTGACATTATCTAAAACTCATTTCGAGGCTGTTTACACAAAATTCAAACCTCCGGTCAACTTCCATCGCTTAAACTTCCAAAACTGAAATTTTCCTTCCAATTTGACTCCGGATTCTCCGGGAACTGAGTCCAACCATGCACGCAGGTCGATATACACAATGTGAAGCTGTTCAAGATCTTAAGCCACCGAACGGAGCTTAAATTCTCAAAACGACCAATCGGGTCGTTACATATAATCATATCAATATTGAAATACAAAAATGTTACGTCCCAAAATACCCCCTAGACGTGACGGGAACACAGTTAATACTACCCGCTAGACGAACCAACTTATACCATATACTTAGCATTTATTCAAACTGAAATAAATGTAAATTTCGACATTTTGATAATTAAATGCGAATGACTAATGATCAAAATTGTTCCATAAATATTTATGAATAATAACTACCGAAAAGGAAGAACAACACTCTAGTCCAAATTCCATTTTAGACCATGGAGCATCTAAGAGAAACACAAAAGACATCATATGAATATATTATAAAGACTTTTTTTGGCAGCCTCCACGAACAATACATGTCACAACCCAATTTCGTATTAGGCCGTGATGGCGCCCAACACCATTGTTAGGCAAGTCAACACTGATTAACTAAGGACTTTCCGAATAGGATAAATCACTAAGTAGATAAAATTTTACAATAACTGAAAATATTTTTAGTGTTTACGGATGCAACATGATTTAGACGGAACAATAAATGCAATTGCAATCACTTAAATACAATCCAAAAATATCAAAGGGGCAGCTCACCGGTAGTCTTGAACTGGAAAATCAAACTATGCACCGGACTGGTGTCCAGATGCACCCGCCTCAAATCGTGTACAATCAAGTACAGAAGCGTAGCATGAGTACATAAAAATTTGTACCGAGTAAGTATCTAGTCTAACCTCGAAGAAGTAGTGACGAGGGGTCGACTTCGACACATACTAAGGCCAACAAAATAATAATGTGTGATTCTGAATAAATGCAATATACAGAACTACAATAATCTCAGAACAAGAAATAACTTAACAGTTCTTCCATCATTTTTGAGAAACTAACACACTTCCTTCATTTTTAGCAATTGATCTATAAAACAGTAAATTTATACAATTATAAAAAAGGGCTTCCAATTCTAATATCACACACAAATTTCACCGAGGACGTTCGGCCCGATCCAACATAAATGTAAATTGTGCACTGCCGAGGGTCGAACGACGCGAATCATAGATGCATCTATTACCCCGCCCGCGAATCATTCATGCGACACAGTCAAACATAAATTTAAGGAATTAACCCGCTCGCAAATCATTCATGCGACACGGTCGAATATAAATGTAAAGAATTTCCCCGCTCGCGAATCATACATGCGATGCGGTTGCACATAGATTTCTTAAGTTATTTTAGTTTGCGCATAGATTTCTTAAGTTATTTTAGTATTCTTCCATTCTTTTTAAAATGCGAAGTTCAAATGAAAACCTTTAAGGTCCCAATTTTTATGACAATTTCAACTCCTTCCAAAACGTTTAGCAAACAACTCAATCCCATTACTTCTAAGGCAAACAATTTACATAAATCGGTAACCATATCAACAAAGCATGATGTAGGTCTAAAACTATCAGGATATAGTCATAGTTAGTAGCTACATACGGAATCTCGTCACCTAGTGCATATGTAGCCCCCCACAAATAATCACATATTAATTAAATTCACCTATGGAGAAATTTCCTTCTTACAAGGTTAGAAAAGGACTTACCTCGTTTCAAAGCTTACTTCTCACTTCAAGAATGCGCTCAAACCTCCAAACTTGACGCCAAACGACTCGAAACTAGTCAAACATTACATAAACTAATTAATCTAAGCTCAAAAGTTCATATCTTCACCAGAAAAATAATTTCCCAACCCAAATTGCAAGATTCCTAAAATTCACCCCCGGGCCCAAATGCCCGGTCGGGAAATTTTTGAAGAAAGTGTTACCCACAACCTAAGGAACATAAATATATAATTTTCACTAAGTTTCACAACCATTTTCGTGGAAAAACTCCATTTTTATCAAAACCTAAGGTTTTCCTCTAACCCATGATTTTCACAAATTTTTACATGTTAATCTACCCATAATCTAAGTATTTAACTCACATATGGTAGAAATTACTTACCTCCAAAATCTAGGTGAAAATCCCTCTCAAGAAACTCTAAGGAGCGCCCAAGGAGTGAGTGAAATGTGTGAAAATTGGTCTAAGTCCCGTATTAAATGAACTGGGCACATGCATATGATGTCGCATTTGCGACACCAAGTTAGCAAATGCGACAAATCCTTCGCAAATGCGAAACTTGGCCTTCAGCTGTCGGGGTCGCAAATGCAACCAAAGAGTCGCAAATGCGAACTCTGTCGGAATCGCAAATAAGGCATTTTTATCGCAAATGATCACTGTCCTGGTCGGACTCCTTTGCATTTGCGAACATTTTCTCGCATTTGCGAGACCTGCAGCTGATGCCCAGAAACACTAGAAATCTGGTGTGTTTTCTCACCCCTTCCACACGTCCGAAACTCACCCGAGCCCTCGGGGCTCCACACCAACTACACACACAAGTCTAATAACCTCATAGAAACTCGCTCGAGCGATCAAAACACATAAATAACTTCAACACTACGAATCGGACGCTAAAATGCATGTATTGACTCATGAAGTTCAAAAACTCACCAAAAGACTTCCATTCGTCCGATTCCTACCAAATGAACTCGGAATGACACCAAATTTTGCGTGCAAGTCTTAAATGACATTACAGAACTATTCCCGGTCTCAGAATTCTGTTTGGACCTCGATATCACCAAAACGCGTCCCAAACCAAATTTAAAGAACTTCTAAAACCTTCAAGAACTAATTTTCACTCTTAGGCGCCGAAACGCTCCCGGATCATCCAAAACATTATCCGAGCATACGCTCAAGTCCGAAATCATTATACGAACTTATTGAAACCGTCAAATCTCGATTCCGAGGTCTTTTACTAAAAGATATTGATCGGAGTCAAACTTGGCCTTTTAAGCCAACCTTAAGGAACCATGTGTTTTGATTTCACTCCAAACTCTCCTAAATCCCGAACCAACCATCCCCGCAAGTCATAAATCAGTAAGAGCAAGTACGGAAAGTCTTATTTAACGGTACGGGATCCTAGAAAGAAAAACGATTGGTCGGATCATTACAAATGCAGTAGCTCACCTCAATAACTGAATCGACTTTAGCGAACTCGTCAGCTACTAGCTCTGTATTCACCAACAATCTATGCATGGACATGCATGTAAGGAGTTAGTTATACGTGAATATAACCCAGTAAGATCCTCGACCCGTCACTTTGAATACCCTAGAACAATTGTTAGAAAATACAAACACACCACAATAAGAACAATATACTTAACACAATAATTTTACAATAACACAATATATAGGTATCCACAGAGTTAATAATAATTAACTAACAAGAACACACATCTCTAAACCCTCTACACACTAAGGACTTGTCATAATTGTGGTTAAAAAACCAACACCTCTATAAGAACACAACGACACCACAATGCCTCAAGTATGTAACAGAGCATACACAATGCTCCAAATATATGTCAAAAAGCATACACAATGCTCGAGTGATGTACAAAGGCATACACAATGACCCAACATCATGGCTCAAAGTCGTATCAAACCATCAAATCACAATCTCATGGCTCACAGCCGTATCACACTAACAAGCAACTTTAAAAATATAATTTTAGTATTTTTTTTCTTTTCATAAAATAATATACTCGCAGCTAGTCAAAGACTACCGATTCTGCCAAGTGCACGCTTGTCCCAACACATGGACCAGATAGACAAAACATATTTTCAAAACGGGTTTCAGAATAGCAAGTATCAAAGCTTAAAGTCTCACTTACCTTGCGAACAAGTTCTCCAACTTTGCTACCTCTAGAACACCAACCAAACAGCCTTTAATGACCTCAATCTATGCAAAATATTAATAAAACAATGTCACATATACTAGTTGGGGTCATTTTGTATTTTTTTTTGGTTTCAGACTGAGTGCTAAGTCTTAATATTTTACACCTCAAGTCATAAATTTAAGAAGTAAAACTTTATTCCACAATTAGAATAAAATTTAATACTCAATATATGACCTGCTAACTAGTGGACTAATCCTTCATCTACACAATTATCCATAGGCACATTATGCAAAAAGAAATTATTTCTAGTTACAATATGATAAAATATTTGTTTCATCAATGTAAGTGACCTTGACATGAAGAGTGAAGTTCAATATATACATATATATAAACTAATTCAACATTATACGCAAATATGTGATATAGATTCCGTACACGAGGTTCCAGATTTGATTACAAAATGCGATTTTAAGAAAAGTATTGTCTTATTAAGGAGTAAGTTCATTATTAAATTCTATTTCCACTCCAAAAGTCTCATCTTTTCTATATACCAGAAAAAGAAAATTATTACTTACATTAAGTGCGAAATCGTTAATCGACTCTCATGCTAAATTTTTTTTCCCCACTGCTACACAAAGAGTTAATAATAATATTTCTCCTAGATTAATTTGAGAAATATTGCTATAGGGATAATATAAATCTATACCTTGTCACAAATGAATTGCCAAATAATATTTGACTCTTTCTATTTCTCAACTTCGCGCCCCCAATGAGATAGGAAAGCTCCTTATTGCTGCCGCCAACTCCCCTGCCCTATTAATACTCCTACATATAAAAATAATAATCCTAAAGGATAAATATGTTGCTACAGTAAAGCCATGTGATAACCCGATAGGTCATCTAGAGTGTTAAACCTTAATTCTGTGTTTCAAAACCTCAAACATCCCATTTTAGCGTTCCTTGATTTGCGTGCGTAGTCCGTGTCTCTTTCTGTAAGGATTTTATGTTAAAAGGTAATAAAATATGAAATTTTTCCTTAAAAATCTATTTGAGTTGACTTCGGTCAACGTTTTGAGCAAACAGACTCGAATCCGTGTCTTGATGGTCCCGATAGTTCCGTATCCTGATTTGGGACATGGGCGTATGCCCGGAATCAAATTTGGACCTAGCTCGAGTTATCGCTTTTTGTCAAAATTTGAAGTTTAAAGGTTTAAAGAGTTTAAGGATTTGACCAATGTTTGACTTTGGTTATACCGGATTTGTATATTGGTTTCGAAACTCGGTATAGGTCCATTACGAAATTTATGACTTGTCTGCCAAATTTGGTGAGAAACGGAGTTGGTTTGACGTGATTCGAACGTCCGATTGTTAAAATAGAAATTATTAAGTTTCATTGAAAATTTCATTTGAATTGGTGTCTTACTCGTAGTTCTAGGTGTTAAATATTGGTGTTTTGATCGCACGAGCGAGTTCGCATAAGGTTTTGGACTTGTGTGCATGTTTGATTTGGAGCCCCGAGGGCTCGAGTGAGTTTCAGATAGACTAATGAGTGAGTTTGGACTTAGAAAAATAGTTGGTCCTCTATTGTTTCTGGTGCAGGCCTCACACCTCACAATTGCGAGGTCTGGCTTCGCATATGCGATAAGGCAAGCTCATTGCCAGGTTCGCATTTGCGAGCTATTTCCTCGCATTTGCGAAGAACAGTTGGGCACCATATGAGTAACGACCCGGTCTGTCGTTGCGTAGAACTTGCATTTTTATTGCTGTCATTGACTTGTCGTGGATTGGTTATTCTATTATTGATGTGTTAGAGTCGATAGGCTTAAAATCGGAATGGTTAAATGAGAATTCAGCAACTTAGTCTTTAAAAGATAGCCTTATAATGGGAAAAGTCAACTGAGAGTTGACTTATTGGGAAATGACCTCGGAATGCGGATTTTATAGTTCGGATAGCTTCGTTAGGTGATTTGGGACTTACGAATGTGTTCGGAATATTTTTGTGAGGTCCGGTGTGGAATTAGGCTTGAATTGGCGAAAGTTAGTTTTTGACGATTTTCGGACAACAGTAGAAAATAGGCTATCGGGGTTGGAATGGAATTCCGACAATTGGAACAGGTTTGTAATGCCAATTTGGATGTGTCTCCAAAATTTCAGGTTAATCGGAGTTGTTTTGGGTAGTTTCGGCATTGTTGGAGGATTTTAGAATTTCAAAGTTCTTAGGCTTGAATCCAATATAAATTTAGTGTTTTGATGTAAATTTTGGTGTTGTGAGAGTGCAACTAAGTTTGAATGATGTTATGGGATGTGTTGGTAACTTTGGTTGGGGTCCCGATGGGCTCGGAGTTGATATCGGGTGGTTAACGGGCATTTTTGGCCTTAGGAACCTACTGAAAAATCTGGTGTTCTGTTGCTGGCGTCCTTGTACGCGATCGCAGGGATACATTCGCCATCGCGTAGTGCAAATTGTGAGGGGCAGAATTTTACTCTCTGCGATCGCATAGGTGTGTTCGCGACCGCAGAGGTTGAGCAGGTTGAGCAGTGTGATCGCATGAAGAGTGTTGCGATCGCGTAAGGATAAGGCAGGCGTGTGGGGGAAAGGTCGATTGGTCTTCGCAATCGCGTGAGGAGAGCTGCGATCGCGTGGGGTTGGAGAGTGCTGCTACGCGATCGCAACAGGGAGTCCGCGATTGCGGTGAAGGAATCACTGGGCATAATTAATTAAACCCTTCCGCGACTTAACCCTTATTTTACACCATTCTTGTACGGGAAAAAGCTTTGGGGACGAATTTTGAAGAGGGAAATCCTTGTTCTTCATAGAGGTAAATATTTTGATTATTAAAACTCGATCATGGATGATTATAGAACATAAAATCAGTGTAAATTCGTGGTAAAACAATAGAAAAAAATGGGATTTTGGGGCTTGAGGATAAGAGACCTTTAGGGATTGATTTGAGGGGTCAAACGGACTCCGATTTTGGTGTTCTTTATATGAACGGAATCGTGGGAGGATCAAGAACACTTTTTTGTAAAAATTTCTGAGTTTCGGGACGCGGGCCCGGGGGTCAGGTTTTGACCAATTTCGGATTTTTGGGTGAATTCTTGATATTTTCAATTGGAAATCGTTCCTTAAGCATATATGATGATAAAAATATGAACTTGGTTAGATTTGGAGCACTCGGAGGCCGAATTTAGAGGCAAGGGCAATGTGGAGTAGTGTGTTAGCCGGTTTTGAGGTAAGTAACACTTCCAAACTTGGAACTGAGGGTTCGAAACCCCAAACTGTTTGATAACTGCTGTTAATTAAAGTGACGCACTTGCCAAGTGACGGGCATGCAGACGTTTACCGAATATTTGTAGCCTGGCTCATCCCATGGCACTGTCTATTGGTTATCCCAGATTGATATTGTACTGCGAAGGTGGTGACCTGGAACGAAATAGAAATCATGCTAAGTATAAATGTTAAGGCTTCACGACGATGTGTTTAGACCGGAATGGTCGATTATTATTGTCTCTATCTGTGATTATTGCTTTCGTGTACTCAGTCTTGTTATAGTATATGTTTCATGCCTCAGTCTCGTAAGTTGCTAGTTTATTTTATATTGTCATTGGTTTGGGCTGCATTGCATATGTTAGAGCATTCTAAGTGAGACTGGAAGGCACCGACTGAGTGAGGCTTGAGGCCTAGTTTGAGACAGTTATGAGGTCGGACTGCACACTGAAGCGATCCTGAAATCATGCCTTCGTTGGCTTGATATAGCGCTTGGGCTAAAAGGATCCCCTCCGGAGTCTATACACCCCCAGTGAGCGCACAGATATTCCGGAGATGTATTTCTCCGTGGTTGTTATGTTCCGGAGATGGATTTCTCTGTGGTTGTTATGTTCCGGAGATGGATTTCTCCGTGGTTATTATGTTCCGGAGATGGATTTCTCCGNGCATTCATGCTAGTATGCAGGGTTACAGACATATCTTGATACATCGTATTTATTTCCTGATATATTACTGTCATGTCCAATTTATATATTGTTGTTTGGATTGTCGGAGGTTTAGTCCGTCACTACTTCTCAGCCAGTAGTTTGGTTTCGTTACTACTGAGTTGGTGTACTCACGTTACCCCCTGCACCTTGTGTGCAGATCCAGGTGCAGAGGAGTTCAGCTTGGGCTAGGGAGCGCATCAGTTTCATCAGAGTTGACGAGGTAGCAGCTGGCGACCGCGATCTCGTCTTCTCTTTCCTTTCTACCTGTCGTATTTATTTTCAGACTATGTTAGTCATTTCGTTTGATTTTATTTAGTACTAACAGCTCATGACTGTGTGACACTGGATCCGGGAATTTTAGGATTTGGTCTTTCGAATTTTATAAACTGGTTTTCCCAAAATACTGGATTTATTATTATTGTCATTGATTTCAGAATTTGTTAAAAAGGGGCTTTTTATGAGAATTGTATTTAGTTAGATAAAATGGGTGGCTTTCCTGGTTCCACGACAGGCGCCATCACGACTCCGGAAATGGGTCGTGACAAGTTGGTATCAGAGCGCTAGGTTAAATAGGTCTCACCAGTCATGAGCATGTTTAGTAGAGTCTTGCGGATCGGTACGGAGACGTCTGTACTTATCTTCGAGAGGCTGCAGAACCTTTAGGAAAAATCTCACATTCTTGAAATCTTGTCGTGCGAATCCATTGATTCAACCTGAAGCCTAATTCTTTGAACTCCTTCCATGTATTCAAACGCGCACGTGAGCGCTCGGTATCAGCCGTGCACCGATGGTTTGTGATTTCCATGAATGGGATGTGATTTTAGCATGCTTGGGGCCAGTCTTGAGGACTTGAGGCCGGATTTTTGTCTGTAGCTTGAGTGCCGAGATTTCATTTGTGTGAGCATATGTATTGGGGACTTATATGTCCATTGGTGTCTTTATTGATGGAGCTTTGTGACTAGATGACTTCGTGGTGGGTATGATTAACAGTTAGATGTGTTCAAGTTGTTTGATTGTGACGAGAATGGATTAGTGGGAGATGTAGCAAAAAACCATTAAGTATTTGACGTCTATATTGAGATTAGAATATGGCTTCGAGTTGTGAGTGTATTGAAGGACATCTCGTGTGGTTTAGTTGTGGAGTGAAGTAGATTTTTCTCTTGTCTTATGAGTTCCTGGTGATGTCTTTTGGGTTGGACAATGCCCCAGCATTGTTCATGTATTTGATCGACGGTGTATTCAGCCGTGTTATAACTCCTTTGTTATCGTAATTATTGATAGCATCTTGTCGTACTCTCGTAGCCAGGGATAGCATACTCGACATTTGATGATGGTATTACAAGGATATAGGGAGGAGAAGCTTTGTGCGAAGTTCTCCAAGTGTGAATTGTTGGCTTAGTTCAGTAGCATTCTAGCGACACATGGTGTCCAGCGAAGGTATCTATGTGGTCAGACGAGTGTGGGTGGAGCTTCCAGAAGCTCAAGAATTCCTGGACCACAACTCCAGTGTTAGTATTGCCATCAGCTTCAGGTCCTTATACCGCTTATGGGATGTCTCGAAGGCAGGCAGTGGTTGTGTTCTACTGTAGGAAGGTATAGTGATTGTGTGATAGCTATAATATTTGGAAGTTTATAGGGAGATAACATTTTGAGATTTAGCAGGTAAGGGTATCTCCTGCGGGTTTTCCTGAGGTGTGTGACCCTTATGTTTATCTGTAGTAAGTTCTCTCTATCAGTAAATGATGCATGTTGCAATTTGAGTTTAGATCGCTTGTGGGAGTTGGCATGACCATCACAATGATGGATGCGAGATTTGCAATTGATTTGAGTGTTAGATGATTTAGGTCATATAAGCTTATGGAGGATTTAGTTGAATCCCACCACAGCATGGTGGCAGTGATAATGTGTGGGCCTAGTCTTGTTTGTCGTGATCCTTGGCTTTGAGCCAAGTGGGGGAGTTCGTTATTGATAAGTTTATTACATGATTATGTGTTGTAATGGTTTCGGTTCGATGTATGTTGGTGAATCAGCTATAACCTACAGAGGTTGATTCAGGGAATGACTCGAGTGATGGAAATTTCTTCGATACAAGTTGTAACGTACTTTACGGATAGTGGAATTCATTGTATGATGGAGTTGTAGTGGTACGTGTAGGGTGTGTAATGTATGAGCGTGCTTGTTGCTTCAAAGGTGTGGATTACTTTCCTAGTATGTGGATTGCAAGTGGGGTCAGGTTGTTCTGGGTACTTGGTTACTATAATTGAAATTGCATAGAGTAAAAGATGTTCGAAAATAGTTCAGACGGATTCAAGGTTATATGTAGCGATCGAGGGTCTTCAAGATGTGAGAAGGGCTAGAACTGAGATTTAAGGGAAAGGTGTCAAGACTTGTGGTGTATTTGCATTATCGTGGATTCTATCCATCAATATTAGGAAAGAGAAGGTAATGACTTTAAATTCGCAGGAAGTCTCTTCAGGGTAAGTTTTCTAATGTGGTTCATTTGGGGATAATTGAGGGAGTATTCAGTCACTTATGAGCCTTAGACGGTATATTTTTATGTTCGGGTTTCGTGCGGTGAGTCGGGATTGAGAATTGTGGTACTATGGCAAGAAGAAGTATCAATTCGAAGGTAAGTCAAAAAGAACTTGAATAAATAGGACAACTTGTTAGTAGGTCGGATCGGGATGATATGGGATATGGTTGGTTCTTTGGGTGTTTATAAGGTAATGAGTTGTTACAGGTGTTTATTAGCAATTCTCTTGGAATTTGGTGGCATGCGTAGCTTGGTTGAGTTAGAAGGATTCAGTCCTGACGGTTTGGTGTTGTACAAGTATGATTCGGGAGTTCTTGATGGTTTCTACCACGGTTGGAGATGTATATTTCTATGGGCGTGAGGGCCAGGTGATGTATAGTGATTTTTCTTCTAGATGGGATCGAATGGATGCTGTGGCTAGGAAGGGAGCATGAAGTTCTCATATTTATCATGGGATTGCATGGCGTAGGCGGTATTTTGTGTATAGTGGAGAGTGGCATATGTGAGATCACGGTTCAGTTCTGGAAGGAAGGCTAGAACTGGCAGTTTCAGATGATTAGGTAAAGGATACCACTATTGGAGGGCTGGATGAGAGTATACATTCATAAAGGACAATGTGTTCAAGACAATGTGTTTGAATAAGGGTGCTTCATTGGTGTTACGACGCTCTCTCGTCGGATCGGCTGCTGATATTCAAGGTTTCTTGGTGACACAGAGGAATTATGGGGGTATCCCTCGTGGAATGATTGAGCATCAGGAATGTGTTATATATTTGAGTGGGGGAATTAGGATCAGATATGGTAATTGGTGTGCCTCATGGATTTCGAGACTGGGAGTTTTCATGAACAATTGTGAACTACGAGGATGCGAGCAAAGCTAGTCAAGTGTTAGTATATGTCATGATTCATTCATTATGAACGTTCAGAGAGTTATCTACCTGTTGTGGGTGACCAGAGTTGACTTATAGTTATTGGTAGGCCGGTATGGGTGTGTGGTCTGCACCGAGTTGGAATTGTATACTCCGAAATGCTATTGTTGAGGGATGTACCATTCGATTGTCATTGAGCTTATTCGTGTCTTGGAGTGATCTGTGAGTTACCTTTCGGTGTTGGAGGAGTTGTGATCGTTGGTTATATATGTGCATATGATGTAGTCCTATCGGGGCTGTATATCGAGATTTGAGTAAGGTAAGTAATTGGGTGTTGCAGGATTGAGACGTGTTGGTTATGTTCTTTATAGTTCGGGTGGCACGGTATCGTCCGATTTCTCGTGATTATGAAAATGCACTTTGAGTAATTGATGTCGAATTTTGCATGGTTATTGATTTTGAGCAAGGTGGTTTGGAGTGTGTCATGTGGTCCAGCGGTTGGATGGGATCACGCTTTGCAGCTCGGTTAGGTAGAGGAATGATCCTTGGTGCCGGATTTGTGTGATATGGTTTCACGATGTGTATCAGGCTTTTAGTATGATGTGGTAATGGTAAGTGTTAGTGGAAGGATAGCCCTCTCGTGCGAGTATTCTTTATTTAATGAATTGAACTCTTGGTATGTGGTTATTGAGTGCACAAGTTATAGCTCTGGATGGTATTGATACTGAACGGGTGAAAGGTTACTGGTTTATACGTGTTTCTTTCATCATCGGCAGTATATGGAAGTGTTAGAACGAGGCATGGTTTGATAAGAGGGTATGTACCAGTATTGAGTTGTTTGAACAACTATTGTGGTTAGGAGTTATCACTATGAGTGGTTGAGCCATGCAGTATATTATGTGATTTCATTTTGGGTTACGGATATGGGTTGATACAACGAGTTCAGACTATTTCAGCTTATAGTCGTGGAAATTTGAACTTGTAAATTATTTCAGAAGTGGAAACTTGGTTTTAAGGTCTATGGGTCAGGATTTGATAATGAAATTTCAGTTATGTTGTGTTATCGGACGTAGATGGGGTAAGGTGACATGGGATCACCTCCGAATATGTGCATGGAAGGTTACACAACAATTTTTGGTGGTGTTGGAACAACTCTAGGCACGTTCGAGGACGAACGTATGTTTAAGTGGGGGAGAATGTAACGACCCGGTCTGTCGTTACGTAGAACTTGCATTTTTATTGCTGTCATTGACTTGTCATGGATTGGTTATTCTATTATTGATGTGTTAGAGTCGATAGGCTTGAAATC
>ML317707.1:22403-44660 GCA_005239505.1 Nicotiana paniculata
TAGCTTCGTTAGGTGATTTGGGACTTAGGAGTGTGTTCGGAATATTTTGTGATGTCCGGTGTGGAATTAGGCTTGAATTGGCGAAAGTTAGTTTTTGGCGATTCCCGGACAGCAGTAGAAAATAGGCTATCGGGGTTGGAATGGAATTCCGGCAGTTGGAACAGGTTCGTAATGCCATTTTGGATGTGTCTGCAAAATTTCAGGTTAATCGGAGTTGTTTTGGGTAGTTTCGACATTGTTGGAGGATTTTAGAAATTTTAAAGTTCTTAGGCTAGAATCCAATGTAAATTTGGTGTTTTGATGTAAATTTTGGTGTTGTGAGAGTGCAACTAAGTTTGAATGATGTTATGGGATGTGTTGGTAACTTTGGTTGGGGTCCCGAGGGGCTTGGGATTGATATCGGGTGGTTAACGGGCATTTTTGGCCTTAGGAACCTACTGAAAATCTGGTGTTCTGTTGTTGGTGTCCTTGTACGCGATCGCAAGAATAGATTCGCGATCGCGTAGTGAAAATTGTGAGGGGAAGAATTTTACTCTCTACGATCGCATAGGCGTGTTTGCGATCGCAGAGGTTGAGCAGTGCGATCGCATGAAGAGTGTTGCGATCGCGTAGGGATAAGGCAGGCGCGTGGGGGCGAGGTCGATTGGTCTTCGCGATCGCGTGAGGAGAGTTGCGATCGCGTGGGGGTTGGAGAGTGCTGCTACGCGATCGCGACTGGGAGTCCGCGATCGCGGTGAAGGAATCACTGGGCATAATTAATTAAACCCTTCGCGACTTAACCCTTATTTTACACCATTCTTGTACGAGAAAAAGCTTTTGGGACGAATTTTGAAGAGGGAAATCCTTGTTCTTCATAGAGGTAATTATTTTGATTATTAAAACTCGATCATGGATGATTATAGAACATAAAACCAGTGTAAATTCGTGGTAAAACAGTAGAAAAATGGGATTTTGGGGCTTGAGGATAAGAGACCTTTAGGGGTCGATTTGAGGGGTCAAACGGACTCCGATTTTGGTGTTCTTTTTATGAACGAAATCGTGGGAGGATGAAGAACACTTTTCTGTAAAAATTTCTTAGTTTCAGGACGCGGCCCGGGGGTCAGGTTTTGACCAATTTCGGGGTTTTTGGTGAATTCTTGATATTTTCAATTGGAAATCATTCCTTAAGCATATATTGATGATAAAAATCTGAACTTGGTAGATTTGGAGCACTCGGAGGCCGAATTTAGAGGCAAGGGCATTGTGGAGTAGTGTGTTAGCCGGTTTTGAGGTAAGTAACGCTTCCAAACATGGAATTGAGGGTTCGAAACACCAAACTATTTGATAACTGTTGTTAATTAAGGTGACGCACTTGCCAAGTGACGGTCATGCGGGCATTTACCGAATATTTGTAGCCTGACTTATCCCATGGCACTGTCTATTGGTTATCCCAGATTGATATAGTACTGTGAAGGTGGTAATTACCTGGAACGAAATAGAAATCATGCTAAGTATAAATGTTAAGGCTTCACGCCGATGTGTTTAGACCGGAATGGTCGATTATTGTTGTCTCTATCTGTGATTATTGCTTTTGTGTACTCAGTCATGTTATAGTATATGATTCATGCCGCAGTCTCGTAAGTTGCTAGTTTATTTTATATTGTCATTGGTTTGGGATGCATTGCATATGTTAGAGCATTCTAAGTGAGACTGGAAGGCACCGACTGAGTGAGGCTTGAGGCTTGGTTTGAGACAGTTATGAGGTCGGAATGCACACCGCAGCGATCCTGAAATCATGCCTTCGTTGGCTTGATATAGCACTTGGGGTGAAAGGAGCCCCTCCGGAGTCTATACACCCCCAGTGAGCGCACATATATTCCGGAGATGGATTTCTCCGTGGTTGTTATGTTCCGGAGATGGATTTCTCCGTGGTTATTATGTTCCAGAGATGGATATCTCCGTGGGGGCTGGATCAGCTGTTTTCCTCAGTATTTAGTGACTGTGTCACTTGTGTTTATGTAATATCTGGGATGGACTTCCCTAGGCCTGAAGGCCGTATTCTAGTACTGAGTGGACCACCTTATAAGAGCTCGATTAATGAGTACACATCATTCATGATCCCATATGCATTCATGCTAGTATGCAGGGTTACAGACATATCTTGATACATCGTATTTATTTCCTGATATATTACTGTCATGTCCAATTTATATACTGTTGTTTCAATTATCGGAGGTTTAGTCCGTCACAACCTCTCATCCCGTAGTTTGGTTTCGTTACTACTGAGTTGGTGTACTCACATTACCCCCTGCACCTTGTGTGCAGATCCAGGTACAGAGGAGTTCAGCTCGGGCCAGGGAGCGCATCAGTTTCATCAGAGTTGATGAGGTAGCAGCTGGCGACCGCGATTTCGTCTTCTCTTTCCTTTCTACCTGTCGTATTTATTTTCAGACTATGTTAGTCATTTCGTTTGATTTTATTTAGTATTAACAGCTCATGACTGTGTGATACTGGATCCGGGAATTATAGGATTTGGTCTTTCGAATTTTATAAACTGGTTTTGACAAAATACTGGATTTATTATTATTGTCATTGATTTCAGAATTTGTTAAAAAGGGGCTTTTTATGAGAATTGTATTTAGTTAGATAAAATGGGTGGCTTACCTGATTCCACGACAGGCGCCATCACGACTCCGGAAATTGGTCGTGACAATAGGTCCACATTTGCAAACAAATTGTTCGGATTTGCGATGGGGACTGGGGGGTACCTTCTTCGCATTTGCACTCAATTGGGTCGCATTTGCGATAAGGCCCAGTTTGCATTTGCGAACAAATCATTGCAAATGTGATGATAGTAGAAATGTGGGGACTTCGCATTTGCAGGCATATGCGAATCCCAGGTCGCAATTGCGACATATGTGCCTGGTCAAAAGCTGAGTTAGACGGGATTTTTCTCATTCTTTCAAATTCTCCAACCTAGATAACTTAGAGGCAATTTTTCCAAGAGCTCTTCTTCCCTAATTCGTTGGTAAGTGATTCTAACCTACTTTCTTCAATTACCCATTACTTTTCATAAGATTTCAACCTAAAATCTAGGATTTTCATGGTAGAAATTGGGATTTGGTTAGAATTAGTGATTTTTGTAAAATTGAAAGTTAGACCTCAAATTGAGGTCGGATTTCGAAATAAGTTGCATAACAGGGCTTGGGGTGAATGGTTAATCGGATTGTGGTCCGAATTTTGAGTTTGGAGCAAACGGGCCCGGGAGTTGACTTTTTCAATGGTGACAAAGTGGTGACAAGCAGGTCACTATTGGAGATGATGGGGTTTTGAGGATGCATGGTCGTATTTGTGTGCCTAATGTAGATGGGTTTCGTGAGTTGATTCTTGAGGAGGCCACAGTTCCTAGTATTCTATTCATCCGGGTGCTGCAATGATGTATCAGGACTTGCAGAGGCATTATTGGTGGAGAAGGATGAAGAAACATATAATGGCATATGTATCTTGGTGTCTAAATTGTCAGCAAGTGTGAGCATCAGAGACCTAGTGGTTTGCTTAAGAAATTAGAGATTCCTAAGTAGAAGTGGGAGAGTATCACTATGGATTTTGTTGTTGGACTCCCACGGACTCAGAAGAAGTTCGATGTGGTATGGGTTATTGTGGAGGCTGACCAAGTCAGCGCATTCATTCATGTAGCAGTTACCTATTCTTCAGAGCAGTTGGCTGAGAACTACTTCACGAGATTGTCTGTCTTCACGGTGTGCCAGTGTCTATCATTTCTGATCGAGTGATGAAGTTCACCTTGCACATATGGAGGGAAGTACAATATGAGTTGGGCACGAAGGCTGAGTTGAGCACAATATTTCATCCTCAGACGGACAGAGAGTTCGAACGCACTATTCAGATATTGGAAGATATGGTCCGCGCTTGTGTTATAGACTTCTAGGGTTTGTGGGATCAATTTTTGCCACTTGCGGAGTTTGCCTACAACAATAGCTACCAGTCGAGCATTCAGATGACTCCCTATGAGGCAATATACGGGAGGCGATGTCTTCGCCAGTTGGATGGTTCGAGCCGGGGGAGGCTCGGTTGTTGGGTACATATTTGGTGCAGGATGCCTTGGATATGGTCAAGATTATTCAGGATCGACTTCGTAGAGCTCAGTCTAGGGAGAAGAGTTATGCCGATGGTTGAGTTCGTGATGTTGCATTCATGGTCGGAGAGAGGGTATTACTCCTGGTTTCACCCATGAAGGTTGTGATGAGGTTTGGAAAGAAGGGAAAGTTGAGCCCTTGGTACATCGGACCTTTTGAGATTTTTCAGAGAGTGGGTGAGGTGGCTTACAAGCTCGCATTTCCACCTAGTTTATCAGTATTCCATCCGGTGTTCCATGTGTCCATGCTCCGAAAGTATCAGGGAGATCCGTCACGTGTATTAGATTTCAGCTCAGTCCAGTTGGACATGGATTTGACATACGAAGAGGAGCCGGTGGCCGTTATAGCTCGGCAGGTTCGACAGTTGAGGTCTAAGAGTTATCCTTCGGTTTGAGTGCAATAGAGAGGTTAGTCGGTCGAGGAAGCTACTTGAGTATCCGAGTCGGACATGCGGAGTAGATATCCACACCTTTTCACCAGTCCATGTACCTTTCTATGTCCATTCGAGGACGAATGTTTGTTTTAGAGGTGGAGAATGTGATGATCCGATAGGTCATCTAAAGTGTTAAACCTCAATTCTATGTTTCAAAACCTCAAACATCTCATTTTAGCCTTTTTCGATTTACGTGCACAGACCGTGTCTCTTTTCGTTAGGCTTTTATGTTAAAATTTGATAAAATATGAAATTTTATCTTAAAAATCTATTTGAGTTGACTTTGGTCAATATTTTGAGAAAACGGGCCCGGATTCATGTCTTAACGGTTCTGGTGGATCCGTATAGTGATTTGGGACCTAGGCGTATGCTCGAAATCGAATTCGGAGGTCCCTAGCTCGAGTTATCGCTTTTTGTCAAAATTTAAAGTTAAAAGGTTTAAAGAGTTTAAGGATTTGACCAATGTTTGACTTTATTGATACCGAGTCCGTATTTTGTTTTCGGAACTCGGTATAGGTCCATCACCATTTTTTTGACTTGTCTGCCAAATCTGGTGAGAAACGTAGTTGGTTTGACGTGATTCAGACGTCCGGTAGTTAAAATAGATATTTTTAAGTTTCATTTGAATTGGTGTCAGATTCGTAGTTTTAGGTATTATTTTGATGTTTTGATCACGCGAGCGAGTTCACATGAGATTGTTTGACTTGTGTGCATGTTTGCTTTGGAGCCCCAGGGGCTCAACTGAGTTTCAGATAGGCTACGAAGTGAGTTTGGACTTAGAAAAATAGTTGGTGCTCTACTGTTTCTGGTGAAGGGCCTCACACTTCGCAATTGCGAGGTCTGGCTTCGCGTTTGCGATAAGACAGGCTCATTGTCAGGTTCGCATTTGCGAAGAATAGCTGGGCACCAAAGGTTCGCATTTGCAAACAAATTGTTCGCATTGCGATGGGGACCAGGGGGGATCTTGTTCGCATTTGCGATCAATTGGGTCGAATTTGCGATAAGGCTCAGTTCGCATTTGCGAACAAATCATCGCAAATGCGATGAAAGAAGAAATGTGGGGACTTCTCATTTGCGAAGGAAATTTCGCATTTGCAGGGTTCGCAATTGCGAATCCCAGGTCGCAATTGCGACATATGCGCCTGGTCAAAAGCTGAGTTAGACGGGATTTTCCTCATTCTTTCAAATTCTCAAACCTAGATAACTTAGAGGAAATTTTTCGAAGAGCTCTTCTTCCCCAATTCATTGCTAAGTGATTCTAACCTACTTTCTTTCAATTACCCATTACATTTATAAGATTTCAACCTAAAATCTAGTATTTCCATGGTAGAAATTGGGGATTTGGATAGAATTAGTGTTTTTTGTAAAATTGAAATTTAGACCTCAAATTGAGGTCGATTTTCGAAATAAGTTTCATAACAGGGCTCGGGGTGAATGGGTATTCAGATTTTTGTACGAAATTGGGGTTTGGTCCAAGCGGGCCCAGGAGTTGACTTTTGTTGGCGTTTTCAATAATAACCTAAATTGAACCTTTTCATTCGTGGGTAGTTTCTAAAGCTTACTTTGAATCATTTGGTAGATAATTTGCTAGATTTGGTTGGCTCGGAGGCTTGTTCTAAAGGCAAAGACGTGACTGAGCTTTGAGTTGATTTTTGGAGCGAGGTAATTGAGGGATTAATACTTGTTTGCCTATTTGCAACATGTTTAAATGTTGGGTACAACATATATGTGAGGTGACAAGTACTTATGCGTTGTTGTTGGGTTAAAGCATGCGAGTGAGACTTGTTTCTTGTAATTTACTTCCTTCTTGATCATGATATACATGTTTAGGCTAGTTTACTATTAAATTGATCGTTCTTTCTGCACTTATGTGCTATTTGTGATAATTGAGTATTGCTTTGAGGTTAAGCTTGGTGTTGTGGAACTGTTGTTGACGTAAGGTTTATTTTGCTTATGTTCATTGTTACATGGTAAGGGAGAGTGTTAAAGCACAAAGCGTGATGCCATGCCGATTGTTATTACAATTATTGATTAATATATAGTGAGCGAGAGAGTTAAAGCACGAAGGGTGATGCCGTCCCGTATTTATTGTTTCATGATGAAATTGAGATTAAAAGCACGAAAAGTGATGTCGTGACGTATTTATTATTATATGGAGAGATTGAGAGTAAAATCACGAAGGGTGATGCCGTGCAATTTTTATTCATTATGTTATCCGTTTCATTGACTGGAGGCTTATTTACTGCATCATGTGTCATTACCTGTTGTAGTACCATATCTTGTACCCCTTTTTGCATGTCCCCTCCCAATAGTACATGTTTAATCTTTCTTAGTTGTTATGTTGTATGTATATTCTCGTATGTACATGTTTAATTATGTGAGTGTCCTGTCATAGCCTCGTCACTACCTCGTCGAGGTTAGGCTCGACACTTACGGAGTACATTGAATCGATTGTACTCATACTACACTCTGCACTGCTTGTGCAGATTTTGGTACGGGTCCCAGCTGTATGTGACGTGCATCAGGTCAGATTAGAATTTGAAGACACGAGGTAGATCTGCTGGCGTCCACAGATCTTGAAGTCCCCTTCCACTTTCCCCATTTACTGTTCTTTTCATTCAAGACATTTGTATTTATTTCAAACCCTATTTGTAGAGGCCCTAGATTCTCGTGTACTTGTGACTCCATATCCGGGTTGTACTTTGATATTATTGGTTATTATGCCACTTCGTACTTTATTTTAGCTTCGTTTCAGTTTAATTGATTTTACTTATTTGAATATATTAAAACTAGCTTGAAGATTCTCTAACGTTGGCTTGTCTAACAAGTGAAATGTTAAGCGTCATCACAATTTCGAAAATGATAATTTCGGGTCTTGACAAGCTAATGACCCTACTAACTAAAAAGATACAATTTGATTTACCTAGTTTGTGAAAAGAACGAATATGGTAAAATAATAGTTGAACCAAAAAAAAAAGAGGGTAAAATAATAGAATTGTTTGCATGAGATTTGAAATCTATACCTGCCATATAGTTGCTTCTGTAAGGAACCAAGAAAACTAATGGAGTACTCCCTCCGGTCCACAATAAGTGATTAGTTTGCTTTTTTTTTATTTTTGTCCAAAATAAATATCCATTTATATAATCAAGAAAGAATTCAATTTATTTTTATAAATATCCCTTATGTACATATTCCTAAAAAGTTTTCTTACTCCTCACAGTAAATATTTAATTAAGGGTAGTTTAGTCATACCAAGTATTTTTGTATAAAATTTAATATTTTCTTAATGGGCGTTCTAAAAATAA
The DNA here is from genome assembly GCA_005239505.1 of Nicotiana paniculata. Classification (NCBI taxonomy): domain Eukaryota; kingdom Viridiplantae; phylum Streptophyta; class Magnoliopsida; order Solanales; family Solanaceae; genus Nicotiana; species Nicotiana paniculata. The sequence goes on from ML317707.1 coordinate 30,276, forward strand.
ATTGGTCACATATTGTGGACAGGAGGGAGTAGTAATTAAGTGTTTTGTCTCCAATTTCGCCAACTATGCAACCCAGGTCTCCTCGGTAGCATAAATCTTTTTCTTTCAGATTTAACTATCTAATAAATATTTACCTACTGCTTATTTTGTCCTCCAGGTAACCATAATCTCTTTTTGATGGGCTTGACCCACCAAATTAACCGGGGAATCTTTTAAAAATAGCATGGGCTAGTCAGTTTTCGGATTTGTAATTCAAAATGAATTTTTACATTCTTATACTATGTAGGAAACCTTATTACACTCAATGTTTAAGATTTGATTTAATTATATTTAATATACTTAATTACCAATTCTATACCATAATGTGTATTAACAGTACAATTAATGCTGCATTTTTAACTCCTTAATTATAGGTACCTTATATCCCACCCCTCCCACGTTTCTCTCTCCTAAACCCTCACCCTCACCCACGTTTTACTCAGACACACGTTCCTTTTACCCATTTTCCCTCTTCTAAAACTACAGAAACTTCTGTTACCCACCATTAAATATCAATTCAAAAATTGTCCGTCTACATTCACAGAAAATTGAAGACATTTCTTCAACAAAGTTGACTCACCCACGTTTACTTCAGCTAAAATTTCGACAATGAAGAAGAGTAAACCTTCTAAACATAGTCCTAAAAAAATCCAGAGAATCTGATATGCCCTCTTTTGATTTGGGTGTTTTATCACCAAAAATCACCAAAAAACAGGGGAAATTTGAACATGCAAATGTAGATACCACGCATAGCCTTTCCCCGAGACAAATCAGGGATGAAACTAGAACCAAACAAAAACGCGATGTCGATGCTGGAGAATCTTCTACGCCAGTCAAATAAGTGAAAAGAAAAGGAAAAGAGTTATTAGATGACGATTTCGTAGAAGAGAGGCCTATTCTTAAACCAGGAAAGAAAGCTAAGGTGTCTCTCAGTTCAAAAACTCACAAAAAGAAGAAAAATTCAAAAAAAAAAAAAAACCAAAAACTGTTCTGAAACTTTCATTGGTGAAGGTGATAATTTAGTAATTTCGTCTCAAGTAGTTTAGTTTATTTTTGGTTTTCAAAATCTGCGTAATATGTGTTTTAGACAATTGTAGATTAGTTGTCTTAATTTTGAAGATTAATTGTAGTTTACTGATATGTTTTTACATTTGTAGAGATTTTGTAGTTTATTTGTTGATATTTTGTAGATTATTTGTAGTATTACAGACACAACAAACTATTCCGGCAGAATTGTAGATATTTGTAGCTGCCTTTTGCATAACATGTGTAAAATTATAGATATTTTGTAGTTTCTTTGTAGTTATGTTGTAGATATATTTGTAGATATATTGTAAAATTATAGATCAATGTATTTTTTAGTCACTTTATTAATGTGAAATTATTTATTATTTGTGCAGGATGGACATTTTTTTGCACCCCATAATGTTGATTATGGGGTGCTTAGATTCCACACATTATGTGACTCTAGTATCCCTAGCCAGATTAAAGAGCTTCTGTCTCCAAATGGTTTGAAGCTTTTCAAGAAGACTTGTTTTGGCTACTTACTGTCCTTTCCCAGTCTATGCATGAAGAATCAGGCCATTCATCTTCTTATGAAGTATGAATTGAGTTCATCCAATGCTTCATATTTTTCTGCCGAGTTAAAGGGTGAGAGACTAAATTTTGGACTGAGGGAGTTTGCCCTAATAATTGGCCTTAGATGTCATACCCAGGTTACAAACTTTGGTTACACTGCGAATTATGTTAGTAAGATAATGAGCAGTTATTTTCCAAACAAGTTAAGAGTGGAGAATTCATATCTCAAACAGATAGTAACCAACAGAACCTGGGTAAATGATGAGGACGCTGTGAAGTTGTGTATTCTTTATCTCTTAGAATTTTTCATATGTCCTTCAGAGAAAGACCATGTTGCATTTGTAGATCACTTTAGGTTTTATTTGGTGGAATCTGGTCAGTACGAGACATACCCATGGGGTATTAAGGCTTACATACAGTTGATGGAATCTGTTAGGCATAGGCTAAATCCGTACGTACATTCTTATCTCATACGAGGATTTCCACTAGCCATGAAAGTATGGCCGCATGAGTGTTGCTCTACCGTCAACACTGACATAGCTACGATGAGTGCTAATTCAATCCCCCGCATACTTAGCTTGTCAGCTAGTAAAGGTCAGATTTGGTTGGTTGCCTTTGAAGAAATAATGATCAAGCCTGAATGTATCAAGGTAAAATGGATTCATTTATGATTTTACAGTTTACCTACAAAATATCTACATTATTCTACATGTTCTGCCTTAATCAAACTAATTGGTTTTTTTCTCATTCAGTTCACCAACATAAGTGAATCCCCTGAAGAGATTGCAGCCATGTCTTTGCCTGACAAAGTTGAGTACACAGTTCAAGAGGTTGAACAAAAATCTGAGGTTCCCAATGTTGATGCTCCTCCGTTGGAACCAAAAAAATAAATTGGAGAAGAGGATAAGGAGTCTATTCTTAAGAAGATTATCAAATTAGAAAGAGGCATTGAGAAGGTAATATGTATACAGCATATTGGCACTATCATAATACTGCACCTGTTTTTGAAAGTATTTTAAAAGAAATTCTGAAGTGAACAATGTATTTTTTTGTAACATGTAGGTTGATCAAAATCTTATAGATTTTAAGAAAGATGTCTTTGAAGAGCTCGGTAGCCTTCGAGTGATAATAAATGAGTCTGTCAAGACTGTTTTGCAGTTGATAAACAGTCAAAATTACCAAGCTGATGCAAAGGTAAGATTTGAATTTTATTTATATAACAAAATAATTTAAGGCATCTCTAAAACATATACAAACTAACAGCTTGGTCCTTTCAGTTTGCTGGTAGTTCAACAAAAAATAATGACCAACAAAAAGACATGAACAATCAGCAATTTCAGTTCAATAGTGGGGAACAAGTGCAAGCCAGCACCAGCAAAACAGGTATCTACAAAATTTATACACTTTATCTACAGTTAGCTATATAATATCTACAACATATCTACAAAATATCTACAATATGTCTACATTATATATACAGAACATATACAATTCAATACAACATATTGTAGTTTGTTAACAGATAAATATAGATATTATAACAAACCTACATATCTCCTTAATATGTCAAGCCCCTATTATCCAGTATAAGTCAACATTTTTAATTGATAAAAACAAAACATGTTGAAGGTGCAATTGGTCAAGAAAATGTTCCAGCACCTGTTGATTTATATACACATTTTGAAGGTGCAGCAGATGAAGAGAATTTAGGTATGAATTGGTGATCAGATAATTTTTCTTTATGTTTGAATATTTTAACCTTTCTATTAAGTAAGAAATACATTGTGTTACAGAGAGGAAGATATGAATGCTCAGTCTCCAATTCATGGAGTGACAGTAGCAGTTCAAACAGAACAGTGAATGAGGAAGTTGACAATGCAGGTGCAGAGGCACAGTATGTGAATGTAGGTGATTCAGAAGAATCCGGAGGTAAGAAGAAGGAGGTTACACTGGATGATTTCGAGCTGCCTGGTAATTTATCGCAGTTGGTTAAGTTTGGCGAGCCTATACAAGATGATGCAACATCTATGCATCCAGGTAAAACAAGGCAGCCGGGAAAGCATTCCCGATCACCATTTCTCCCTCTATACAGTTCTCGTGGTAGCAGCTCAGTTGGACCTCAAAAACCCATTTACTACTGTTATTGGTGAAGATGTAGATCCCGAGGTGTTGGATCAATTCAACAAGTGGTTATACCACGGTACCGACGAAGGTTCAAAGAGGTTAGAATGCACAATTTGTAACTTTGATTCCAGCATTCATCTTTTACATATCCACTTCATTATGCAATACTTTTTTCTATATCTATTTTTTTTATAGGAGGAAGGCTACGTATTCCCTAAAGGACAACCAAATTAAGCCATGGTTAGACCTTGAAGTGGAAAAGGTTGACAAGAAGGAGTGGTTCTTTTCCCTGGAACACCCTAGACAATGCCTCACTGACTCGGTAAGAATCAGTAAACCCAGTTTGTAGATATATTGTAGATACTTTGTAGATATATTGTAAACATGATTCTATATGCTTCATTTTCAGTTTGTAGTGTAATTGTAGTTATGTTGTAGATTATGAATAATATTTGAAGATGACTTGTAGTTTAAATTGTAGATATGTTGAAGACATGATTGTAGATCCTGTGTTTTCTATTTGTATTGTAATTTTATGTATATAGTAGTTTTGTGTAGATTATTTATCTGTTTGTAGTGTAATTATAGGTAAATTTTAGTTGTGTGTAGATTATTTGGATGACTTTGTAGTATAAGTTGTAGATAATTATAGATATGGTTGTAGTTTCTTTTCAGTTTGACGTATAATTGTAGTTATAGTGTAGTTTGTGTAGACTAACTGAAGTTGTCTTGTTGTATAATGCCAATTATTTTTGTTTGCAGCACATTGATGTTATAATGTATTACTTGAGGAAAAGAGGCAAGTATGGCCCCCACAACTTGACCAAGTTTACTACAACAGATTGTTTGTTTAAGACAATGATAAAACAAATTTATGAAAAGTACCAGAGTTCTCCTCAAGATAAGAAGTTTTCTGTTGTTAAACCCCAACATGTTGTAGCAGAATATATATTGGGTTATAGACTACTTGTAAATGTTGCATGGGATGAAGTTGACTATGTCATCATGCCCATCAACATTGCAGAAAAATTCCACTGGGTGTTGGTTGTTTTTGACATTGCAGACAGGCAACTTTATGAATATGATTCCGTGGTGTCTTCACGCAATCACCCTATTGTTGAATCTTGTGTCAATAAGTTTTCTGTTATTATCCCTTTGTATTTGTCATGCACCGGTTTTTATGGGAAGCACAAAGACATCAACTTCAAGAATACAAAGACATACATTGAGAAAGTTGTTACCGACCCTCTTAACATTGAGTGGATCGTTGGAGAGATTCCACAGCAAAAAGAAGGATCACTGTAAAAAAAATATTCTTTATTTCTATACATTTAATTCTATTTCTGTTTCTAATCATTTGGTAAATATTGACAATTTTTTGTTTTTGCAGCGACTGTGGTGTCTTTCTTGCTGCCTTTGCGGAGTATATTAGTCTTGGAGACTTGTCAATTACCGCAGAAGACCTTTCTGATATTGACCAACATCATAGACACTATGGAGCGCTATTGTGGGACTATGCTAGAAAGAAGCAGGAAAATGGGGCAATTAGTGAAAGTGAGGTGACAGGCAGATTGGCAAGGAGAAAGGGTGCACCAGCTTTGAATGAAAATACAAGAGTCTAGAGGAAGAAGAAGTAGTTGTCTATGTATGAAACATGTAGTACAGTTGTTTTGTTGATGTTAGTTTAGAAGAAAGATAGTACACAAGTTTTTGAACAATATTTTTGTGTTTTAATTGTAACAGACTTGCGCTACACTTAAAATAGCATTTGTTTTGTTTTGTTCTATCCAGTTTAGTAGTTCAAATGAAAACAGCCTGTTGGTTTTATCTTCACTTGTTGAATGTTTAGAGTACTTGTTCTTCATTATTTTATCATATAAATCCTTCCCAACTCATTTTTTATACTGTTATTTTGTCAACTAACAAAAATCTAGTTATTTCATTGTTAGAATACAAATTATCTACAAATAAACTACAAATTGTCTACAATCTGGGAACACTGAATGTTAAAATTGTATATATTTTTGTAGTTGAATCTGTATATAATTTGTAGAAAACATCTCCCTTTGTATTTAATTTGTATATATAAATCCTTTCCTTCTGATTTAAAATGTATTTATTCTGTCAATTCAAGTTAATTTAAAATCTTTTTTGTAGTTGTATTATAGATAAATATTAAATATTATGTAAAGGATGCTTGAGATAGTCAATAACAAATCACTCTATCAAATTATTATGCGAATACAGAAAAAAAATTTAACAACAAAAGAAAAAAAATTGAGACTAACTACATTATGATCTTATAAAACTTCAACAATTACACACAAAATTCTGTTAACTTGAACACACTAACAATTATTTTGAAATATTCTGTTAACTACATGAATTTATTTCTTTTTTGGCGCATTCCTGCAAGATCTTTTGTTATGCCCTTCACCTCCACAGTTGTTGCATGACACCTTGTACTTATTTGACTTTAGTTCATCATATGTTTTGTATCTTTCCTTTTGAGGTCTTCCTGGATGTCTTTTCTCTCCCATTGGTGGATTTACTACTTCATCAGATATATGTTGTGGCACATTCCATTTGCTTTCATCAGGCAGGGGATTTACTGGAATTTCAAACGTACGCAATAGGCTCTCCCTTGTGTAAAACGGCGAGCAATAGTTTTCATAAGATTCATTCCTGTGCCTTAAAGCAGCCAAAGCATGCGCACATGGAAGTTCATCAAGCTGGAACTGTCCACAGCTACATTTCTTGTTTTCAAGACACACAATGTACCGCTTCACACCATCTATCACAATATGGATATGATCTGTTGAAGCCCTCACCTACAATTACATAACGAGCAGAAATCAAAATATTTACAATCAGAATACATATTATCTACAATTTATCTACAAATTATCTACAATATATCTAAAAATTATCTACAATCTGGAAACACTGTATATTAATATATTATTTTTCTGCACCAAATAAACAGATCTTACCCTAAGCTTTTGCGATAATGTTTTGTTGTTCTCCAATTCTTTGTTGAATTTGGACCCAAGATATGTGAAAATACCCTTTGCCTTCAATAACTTCTCATTGGTCCAACATCAAGAAGAGTCCTCATATACTCTAATAGGTCTACTATTGGAAGCTCTCTTGCATCTTTTGTTACAGCATTCAACGACTCTGCAATGTTTGATGTCATAGTCCAAGTTCTGTTCACCGTTGCATGTACTCTTGACCATCTATGATAGCCAATATCATATAGGTATGATTTAACACACGGGTCTATCTATTCAATCTTCGACATAATTTCATTAAATTCATCCAGAGTGTATGATCGTGATGTGGCAAAGTACAATTCGCTTAATTTTAGATGACCCATATTGAACTTTGCCCTTATATTTGTCCAAATATGCCACATGCAAGAGTAATGTGGCATGCCCCGATAGACAATTGATCTTTCCTTCATGATACTCTCATTCTGATCTGAAACAACACACATTGAAGGTCTTTCATCATATGCTTGCTTGAACTGCTCAAAAAACCACTTCCACGATGCGTCGTTTTCCGAATCAACCGCAGCATATGCCAATGGAAATATTGTACCTACATTATGAGTCAAAAAATAATTAACTAGCAGCTTTGAAAATACATATAAAAAGACAAATACATATAAACTACAATATATCTACAAAGTTTCTACAAAGTATCTACATTTTATAAACAGTCTACAAAATATCTACAAAATATCTACAATTTTACCTGCTGCATCCATTGTACTAGCTGTCAGCATTATTCCCCTGTATGCTGACTTTAAGAAAGTCCCATCAACCACTACTACTGGCCTACAATGTTCCCAACCACTTATTGATGTACAAATAGCAACAAATGCATATAAGAAGCATTCATCTGCTGTCTTCTTCAATTTCACTACAGATCCCGGATACGTCTTCTCAAGAATATAAAAATAACTTGGTAATTTATTGTAGGAGTCAGCAGGATGACCTCTCAAAAACTGTAAAGCCTTTTCCTTTGCTCTCCATGCTTGCATGTAGCTTAGATTCACTCCGTGTTCGGACAACATGTCAGTTTGTATGTCCTTTGGTGTGTAAAATGTCTTGGGATCGCAATACTTTGGAATAACCATGCTACCATCTACAACTGCATTAGGTTTGCGTTGTATGAATGTATTGTCTATTAAAGAGCATGTGTGTTGGCGGTTGAAACTTCTGAACTTAAACATTGCAGAATCATTAATTGATGTTGCCTTGAATTGCCAATTACAGTTTTCACCAACGCATATAAGCCAGTAGCTACAAAAAAAATACAATTTTAATATTGGTTATAAATATAGATGTAAAAAAAAGGATTGTTTTAACATAAAGCAATACACTCTACAATATAATTACAATTCATCTACAATATTGACAAACACATATCACAAGGAAAAGGCTGTTTATAATGTTCTTTTCACCATTTAGATCTTCATACCTTCTGTGGCTAGATCTTTTAACCCTGAATTGGAACTTGTGCATGACAGAATAGTGCTTCATTGCAGTTGCAATTGTTTGCTTGTCTTGGTACACTTGTCCTTCTTCAATAACACTTTGTGTACTTTCCGTTATTATTATACTCTCATATTCCTGTATAACGGGAGATGATGGCATATCAAGTAATTTTAGTGTTCCAGACGAACCTGCATGAAAATAAAGATAAATACTGTCATTGCCATTTTGTATAATCTTTGTAGATAATTTGTAGATAAAGAGAAATTTTTTAGGAAACATTTTTTTCCTACATAGTATGTAGTTTAATTGTAGAATAAATGTTGCAATTTTGTAGATACTGTTAAAAATAATACTGCTATATATATACTGTCATGACCCAAAATCCATAGGTCGTGATGGCGCTGCACACCACTATCAGGCAAGCCAAATCCTTAATTAGTTGAAATACATTCATGTTCTAACATTTTCGAAATCGTTACCTTTCCTTGCATTTCATAATCAAATAAATAAATTTTCGTAAATTAAAATACGATAGCGAATAAAATTCTGTTATTTAACCATAACAATAACCAAGACCATTTACACATGGAAGCATCTCGAATTACATTCGCAGCACCATTTCCATTCCTCAAATCCCTGATCCATAGCAAGCGCTTCGCGACGTGTAAGATTGAGTAGGAATGAACATAGGCATAAGCCTCAAAGGAATCAACTCGCACGATGAAGAATCAAGAAGGGAAGTACTCCTAACAGCCATGTAGACTCTCGAAGATAAGTACAGACGTCTCCGTACCAATCCGCAAGACTCTACTATACTTGCTCATGACTCGTGAGACCTACGGGAACCTAGAGCTCTGATACCATGTTGTCACGACCCAAAATCCATAGGTCGTGATGGCGCCGGACACCACTGTCAAGCAAGACAAATCCTTAATTAGTTGAAATACATTCATGTTATAACATTTTGAAACTGTTACCTTTCCTTGCATTTCATAATCAAATAAATAAATTTTCGTAAACTAAAATACGACAACGAATAAAATTATGTTATTTAAAAACAGTGATCTAAAGATTTCACTTAAACAATTATCCCAGTACATATCCCAGAACCCGGTGTCACAAGTACATGAGCAATTTCTAAGAATTTATACAATCATTACAAAGCATGTCTGAAATATAACTAGACAAGGAAATTTAATAATATGAATAAATACAGTCTGAAGGAGACTCTGTCAGCTGCGGATCGCCTCCGGATGATGCAGCTCGCCTAAGTCTCTGAATCCTCCACATTGCTATGAAAGTACCTGTGCAAAAAAATGCACAACAAGTGTAGTATGAGTACAAAAACAACGTGTACTCAGTAAGTCGCCCGCCTAACCTCAGAGAGGTAGTGACGAGAGGTCAATTTACACACTTACTAAAGGTCAATTTTGGAATATTTACGAGTGACACCAAGCATGATTTTATCATAGGCAGTTTATAAAACAGGATTTAAACATCCTTCAATTTCGTTCACATTTAACACTTTATATCTTCGTCATATTAACAATTAATCAACAGGGTGATTTAATCAAATAATAATAAATCAACGAAAGGAACAACTTCTTGCAAAAGTCCTTTTAATAACTTTAATTCTTTGTCATTTCAATCGACAATTTAACATTTCAGGCCAGTAATCAGGCAAATATCATAGCAACTACGCAGCAAATATCATGCGCAGGCAATGCCGAGGGTCGAACGGCGGGGACCAACAATAATAAACTGTGCACTGCCGAGGGGTCGACCGGCTCGAACCATAGATGCATTTATATGCCCCGCTCGCGAATCGATCATGCGACGCGGTTAACATAATACGACTAGCCTGCTCGCGAATCATACATGCGACTTAGGTTCTCATATGATCAGACACAAATATAGGGTCTTCCTGCTCGCGAATCACTCAAGCGACTCAGGCACTCAAAGTTACACATATCCACATAATAAATTCATATTTTATGAAGAAAACCGTTTTTTCTCAGGAAAGTGGTAAAATTTTTAATAAAAGAAACATGAAATATGGTTTTAAAAATCTTTGTTTTTGAAACTCATTTGTCAAGTTTAGTGATATTCCATGATACAACCCAGTCCACGTACACATATATTCACAACGGAAACAATTCTCTTTTTAGAAGGTTAACATTATGAGCCCTAGCTTTCCTTTAGACTTAAATTACATTTTCGGTCATATTAGTAGTTTAATATTACATGCAGGATTACAGGTACACATAAAGCATGCTAGTGGGTCTTAGGCTACCCGGACATGGCATAATAGTAGCTACGCATGGACTCTCGTCACCTCGTGCGTACGTAGCTCCCGAAGATAATAGCATATACTGATTTAATTCACCTAGGGGAACGATTCCCCCTCACAAAGTTAGAAAGGAGACTTACCTCGCTCCGAAATTCCAATACCGGCTTCCAAGCCCTTCCAATGACTCCAACGGACGCACAACGCTCTGAAACTACCACATAACGGCAAAGTAATGAACATTCATCCAAATACTCATAACAAATTTAGATTATATATTTTCCCAACCCCGCTCGGAGAAATGATCAAAATGCCCTCGGTCCCACGTGCCCGGAATCCGAAATTTCTCGAAGATACATTCTACCCATAGCCTTACTAACTCAAATATATAATTTATTCAAATATTCATGCTCAATTCGTGGCTAAAAATCTAAATTTTTGCTTTTTAGGTTTTTCTTAAAAAACCCCAATTTTCCCACAATTACACATATTAAATCATGCATATAATCTTGTATTTAGCCTTAGAAACAAGTAGAAACAACTTACCTCTGATCCCTGATGAAATCCCCCTTGAAAAGCTCTCCAAAATCGTCTCAACCAAATGAAAAATGAGAGAGAAATGGCACAAACCCGATTTTAAAACATTCTGCCCAGGCATCTTTTCGCACCTGCGGTCCTTCCTCCGCACCTGCGATCCCGCAGGTGCGACCAAATCTCCCGCACCTGCGGTTTTCCTCAACTTCAGCCCAAATCGCACCTGCGCCCCATTGTCCGCACCTACGGCATCGCAGGTGCGGAATATCCATCGCACCTACGGTCCCCAGCCAAGCCAAGCCCACACTCGCACCTGCGGCGCCCAAGCCGTACCTGCGGTCAAAGCCTCGTAGGTGTGGTTGATGACAGCAACTTCAGCCCTTTTCCAACTTCAACTTTGATCTGTTAACCAACCAGAATCCACCCGAGGTCCCCGAGACCCCGTCCAATCACACCAACCTGTCCCAAAGCATGACATGGACTTGCTCGAGCCCTCAAATCACATCAAACAACGCCGAGATCACGAATCGCACTCAAATCCAATTCTTTAAGAACTTAGAATTTCAAACTTCTACATCCGATGCCGAAACCTATCAAATCACGTCCAATTGACCTCAAATTTTGCGCACAAGTCATATTCATCATTACGGACCTGCTGCAACATCCGGAAATCACATTCCGACCTCGATATCAAAACCTCCACTTCCGACCGGATTTCCCAAAAACCTTCAAATTCCTATCTTTAGCCAAATGACTCCAAAATGACCTACGGACATCCAAATTCACTTCCGATCGCGTTCCCAACTCCAGAATCACCATACGGAGCTATTCCCAGACCCGGAATCCCAAACGGATATCAACCTCACTGATATGCACTTCAATCCCAAATTCATGAAATCCTTCTAAAATGCTAACCTCCACAATATACGCCGAAACGCTCCCGGGCTATCCAAAACCCGATCCGGACATACGCCAAAGTCCGAAATCATCATACGAACCTGCTGGAACCTTCAAATCCTGATTCGGAGATCGTTTACTCAAAATTCCAATCTTAGTTGATTTCTCCAACTTAATGCTTCCGAAATAAGAATTTTCTTTCCAAATCAATTATAAACTTCCTGGAATTCAATTTCTACCATGCCCACGGGTCATAATACCTTAAACGAAGCTGCTCACGACTTCAAACCACTGAACGACCCGCTAGAGCACAAAACGACCGGTCGGGTCATTACATATACGTACACTGATATGTAGTTTATTTGTAGATATTTTTTAGATATTAACATAAAATCAAAATTTGTAACAGAACAAACCTGCACTTGTGTTCTCATTAGTGATACTCAATTTCATATTGAACTCTCGAACAGTTATACATAGCAGATATGATCCTAAGTTTTTGTTTTCTTTTTTTGTCTCCATATATACAAGAACACCCATATCGTTCCTAATCTCCATTGAAGGACAATGCTCGTTCACAACGCATTTGATTTCTATAATTTTTTCCGAAGTATCAATCATTAGTTGATCTGCAATTGTAGAATCAATATATTGTAACTGGCATCCTTATCGAGTACAATGCCATCCACCTGAAATCCCTAAATCTACCATAGTTATCCCAATTCCCATTCAATTGTAGCATAATGGGGATTTTGGACATGATTGCATTTTGTTGCAGAAGAATTGTTGAAGATTTTGTCGTTCTTTTTATTTGTGGATTAATAAAAAAGGTCGAAGAACAGAGTTTCGCCAGAACAGAGACGCTAGTTTTTGATTTGAAATTGATGATAACGTTTAATTCGTTATTTGTGTTACAAATTTGATTTGAAAGTCGCTAGAATCAATTAGAATATTTAGTTCCATAATTGTAGCGCGCCTAAATAGGAAGGAAACATCTCCTATTATTCGGTATTTAAGAATGGTATATTTTTTGTAGAATAAATATAAACAGGGCGGGTAAATATGAAACCATAAATATTTTTGGTAATAAGGTTTCATATATGATATAGGAAGGAAAAAATCCCTATTAAAAAATAGTAAGCGTTTGCAAAGTCATTAAAAAATAGCCACTATACTGCAATACAAAGCGGTCCAGCGTAATATACTGGAGATTGGTGCACTTGTGTATGAACTTCCAGCATATTATGCTGAAATCCAACACGCGGAGAGTTCCAGCATAATATTTTGGAGATTGGAGCACCTATGTATGAACTTTCAGCATATTATGCTGGAGTTCCAGTAAAATATGCTCGAACTCCAGTATATTATGCTGGAATATTTTCCGTATTTTGAACAGTGTTTTCGTTCAGATTTATCTTTAAATGAAAAGTGGCTAAATTTCGATTACTTTTGAAATTGTGGCTATTTTTCAACTACCACTTGTAAATCTGGCTATTCTTGAATTTCTCCCGGAAATCTTACATAGATGTCCCAAATAAGTTCTAACTTACCAACCTCTAGCCATTAATTATAGACTTACAAAATTAGCCAAGCGCATATAAAAATTGAAAACCCAAATAGATAAGGTTCTTTCTCTCCAAGAATCACACGCAAAGATATCCTTCCATATTTTTAAGCGTGATCAACAATATTAGATGCAAGACAGAAAGAAAATTTCATGGATGAGGTAGCAAACAAGGCGAGGAAATACTAATATATAACATTCCAAAAATCTAAGGAAAAGGGATTTTTTTTCAATGGGTATGCTTGAAATTTATTGAAAACATATAGATGAGTTAATAGGAAGATTGGAGGTGATTTGGACTGATTTGGTATCAAAATTCATATTTAAAATCGCGTTCAAAAATTCTTGTGCGACACATGTATCACACACACAAATATTCATGGATATACATGTGATAAACATTTGATATGAATATGATACATATGTGATACACATATGATACACAGTGTGATACACATATCATTTTTTTCATGTTTCATCTTCTACTTCGAATTTTCAATTCAAATCACCTCACAACTCCATTAAATCATCCCAAAACTGAAATTCAAACTCCTTAAAATTTACCCAATATATTCTATAAAATCACTCAAAAGAAAACAAAAAATTGACCTTTTTTTTTTTTGCTACAAATAGCTAATTGGCGAATATTAGTAATATTTAATGAATTGTCCAGTTTTTGTAATAAGCTATTTATAAATAGACATAACTGGTAGTTTCCCAATTACGACATATTATGTTATCTAGATATAGGTAGTGTGAAATTTAGCCCACTGCTTAATTATTTTTCTCTCTTTCATTCCTCACATATGTAATTAACATTCCCATGAATATATATATATATATATATATATATATAT